>OU015501.1:109800531-110055531 GCA_907164885.2 Dolomedes plantarius | reverse complement strand
ACTAATTGTTTCGTTTTGATTGTCTTCTGTTGCTATGAGAAAAAAAGCGCGGCTCCTTGTCATTAGCATGTGCATCACTTAATTAAAGTCCACACTTGTTGCATATAATTAACTAGCTGAAAACCCGCGCTTCGCTACGGAGTACATTGAAATTAAATACAACGGTCAACGTATGCAATTTATGCCAAAAAATAAATATATATATTTATAATAAATGCGATGATCAATGTATACAATTGATGTAAAATATATATCTATCTATATATATATATATATTTTGGATAATATCCAATCGTCTGCTGCATTAGAAAGAGAAAAAAATATTTTTTTTGTCTATTTAGTTGTTACGCACGTGACGATAAATTTATTGAAAGTACCAGAAAAAGAAATCACGTGATCAGCATTTAATAAATTAAATTCTAAAAATTAATCTTTAAAAATTCACCAAAAATCAGGAAATGGAGGTAAAAATTCGAAAAAAATTTCATTTTGAAGGAATTTTTAGGATCTTTCTCGTGATATAAATTTTATAACCCTCAAATTATTATTTTAAATGCAAACTTTAAAAAAGTCACTAAAACAGCTTAAAAATTTAATTTAAAAAATCTAAGAAGAATTTTTCAAAAATCTTTCTTAGTGCTCCCCTACACCATAAGGAGAATCGCCATGCAAAATTTCAGCCCTTTAGGTCCAGCGGTTTGGTCTGTGCGTTGTATGTCAGTCAGTCAGTCAGTCAGTGAATGAATGAGTCAGTTACGGAACTGTTTTATATATAGAGATTATGAACGCCTAGAAACCTCCTAAAACGCAATTAGAAGATAAACTCCAAAAGAACTATTTTTCCAAAGTTGAAAAATGAAACAATTGCTATAAAAAAACTTAAAAGTTTTCAACAGTTTCCGATAAATTTTAGTTCAAACAGATGTGAATCAAACAGATGTTGTTTCATGATTTAAGATACGACTAAAGCTAGAACTTTATTTTTGAGATTTTGTAGGGTAAACTTAACATCCATAGCACATTTCTAAGCTTGCTGAATCCAAACGAATGAAACAAATCCTAATTTCATAAAATGTTTTTCAAAACACCTTTGGTATACTAGAAGAAGTCATAGTGAAAAGCACCTTGTTCATTTCAAAAATATTAATTTATTTCCTTCAAAGTAATTAATAAAAATATAAATTTCTGTTCATCAAGAATAAAAATAGCATTTTCAGAATGATGAGAAATATTGTTTAATGTAACAAGACAATATCACAGAGCGACTCTCAAAGCACCTAAAGTTTTGCTGACGTTATTTTTAAAGAAATATTCTTCGTTACAAGGAGAAATTCCATTTCATAGATAGAATTTTCTAGGGAAAAAAGTTTATATTTTGTAAATATTACACACTCTAATAAATTATTCCTCATGTGAGTAAAACATACCATTTCTGTATTAAAAAACAAAACGCATGTACTGTTTTGGCAAGATACTGCGTGCGTCAAATACTGCGTGTTTTGAGTTTTCTTAATATTAAAATATTGTATACATGATATTTGAGAGAAAATTTCAGCTAAAATTTAAATTCTTTCTTCTTGAGGCCAGAATTTAAAATCTGACGACGTAAATCCAGTGATTGAGTAGTTTCTGTGAAGTTCAATTCAAAAATAGGGCATCCGACATGCAAATGGCGCCATAGCTTCTATTATAAATTTTATTCAACCATTGAAAATATTTTCATTTCATTTCTCGCCTTATTTCATACGATAAAATCGTCTACAAATCTTGAATTCATCAGTTTCTAAGCGAAATTCAAACTATTTTATGGATGTCCAAATTAATATATGAGTAATAAATATTTTGATGCAATATATAAAATAATTCGTTCAATTTGCCGATATTTTTTGCTTTTTTCGTTACGCGTATATATCAACTCAGCTGCACTACGTAAAATCCTGACACAGCATACACTCAAAGGTGACTCGACTATTCAAGTGATACTGGATGCTTCAAAGTTTGATTTATCGAGGTAACATGACTTTTCATAACTCGTTCCGAGAAACTGCCAAATTATACATATAATAGCCGTTGTCTCTGTATAACACTTCCGGGCTGTACTCATCTTTCAGTTGAAGCCCTCAGTAAACAAACGGCCGGTTAGGCTTAATTTCAATTTCAGATGTGGATCAGAATTTTTTCTTACCTAAAAACTAATTTCTTCTCCATTAAATCACGTTTGTTCAGCCAATTTTCCATAAAACATTCAGAACTAAAACAAATTGGATGATTTTAGCTGTATATTTAACAGTTTTTAAAAATCTGTTTACTTTTGCGATGAATTCTGAAAGTAAACAAGCTTGAATGTGAATGAATCAAGTAGCTCAAGTATTCATATCGCGTAGTGAGCTGTAAAAAACTGGATGGTAGTCTACTACTCCAATCGCATGAAAAACTAAATAAATAAAAAATAATGAAAGGGTTTGCTTTTACAAGGTGTGGATTAAATGCAATATTGTTAGATAATTCGGGATATTTTTTAACTTTCATATACTTTTTCCATTATGACGTCATTATTAGTATTATGACGTCAAAATGACGGGTTACCTTCTAGTAAAGTAATAAGCCCTACGAATGATACTGGGGTAGTTTCAACAACATGCAATATTCGATGAAATAAATATGTTAAAAAGACGCAAATAACTTAACTTTGAGAAGCTTTTCACAAGTCATATGATTATGATGTGCAATTTACATTTAATAAGTATTAGTTTTATAGATGGCATTGCACCTAAACAATGTGGGCCACACCCTAAAATGTTTCTTCACAAGCGTACGCATATACAAAAAATGCCTGACACGAACATCTTCACTATAAAAACATTGAAAAGTTGACGACAGTTCTATATTCAAACTAATGTTTTTATTATTTAAAAATTAGCAATTTTAGGAGTTTTTAAAACTATATAGATCGAAATGAAAGACCGTGAAACAGAGCTGCTGCAACTGTCAGCAAATAGTGATTTCACAGAAATACAAGTGAAGAATAGTTAGAATAAAAAAGGAAGAGTTTTGACATGTATTCAAAAACAGAATCTTTAACCTTTGGGATAAAAACGGGTCTTCATCCCCAGAAAAAAAATCATTGAAACAAAGAACTTTGTCAACGAAAGAAGTGAAAAATATTCACAATTCTTAGAGTAGGAAAAATTGTGTCATTGCAACATATATATATATATATATATATATATATCTTTCCCTAACATAAATACGGCACCAATGTTGGACCCACTGTCAAAATAAACATGCCCTATCGCCGATTAGTTGACCAAAATTTGTAAATTTAGACATTCCCGATTTCTTATACCCAATCTAGAAGTTTCGCGGGAATTCTTTCTTTCGATAGGAACAATTCTTTCTTTAATTTGAAAGCGTAAACGAGCAAGAATAGGGAGAAAGGAAAGAGCCTTCTAGGAAGCTTCAATTTGGAACCTGGTGCGAAGCCATGGCTCTGCAGTCTCGATTACATTGAGGATGAGAAATCGATACTCCACTCGCAAGAGGCAATGTTTTTCAAAAGCCTTTTCCATTCAAGTAAATACCGGCGTTATCAGAACTATTTATTAGTACGTCTTTTTTAAACAAAGTCAACGATTTCATACTTGCGTATATCATGTTTCGCTTCTTTGTTTTCAAAACATATCCATTTTACAATGTTATTTTAAATTTGGAAGGTTCTTTTTGATTTTTCAGGCTTCAAAATGAAACATATTCGTTGGAGAAGACAGTAAAATCGTGGATGCTATTAAATATTAAAAGAATTTGTGCAATTCAGACGTTTTAAAATTTATTTACATGCTTATTTTGTTGAACTTGTGAAGATAGTCTTAATAAATCAGCGGATGCTTAATTTGGTAGAACACCGGTTACGTGTCTTAGAGGTCCGGGTTTGATTCATAGTTTTGACTAATGGGTGCTATAATAACTCCCGATTGTTGGAGAGAATAATAATGAGCGTTGGAAAATATATGTCAATCACAAAATGGAAGATTAATTTCACATCTTAATCCACATGATAGTGTAAAGTCATTATTACATTTTAGCATGACTCAAATATGTGAATTATTACATATATCCCACATATACCCTTTATGATAAATTACTTACACACACGCGCATGATATATATGTATATATATATACACACTGAGCGGCCAATTTTTTATGATAACCTGACAGTTTTATGTAAATGAGCTATTGCGTCACAGTGTTGCCGCTAGAGGGCGAGATAGCTATAAAAGGGGAATGCAGGACAAGTGAACCATCAATTGCAGTGTGTTGCTTGCGAAAATATGGGCAAAAAACGTGAATTAACTGAGTTTGAACGCGGGATGATTGTAGGAGCTCGAAGCGTCGGAACCAGTTCAGCAAAACGGCTGCACTTGTGAAGTGTTCGAGAGCAGCAGTTATTAATGTTTAGAGAGAGTGGACTACCAAGCAGAGAACCGGGTCTCAACATGAGGCTTGTGGCGTCACAGGCTACTGAATGCTCGATCTGAAAGTAGACTTGCCAGAGTTGTCCAGTCCAACAGAAGAGCAACGGTACGTCAAATAGCGGGGAATCTTAATCGAGGAGCAACTGCGAACGTCTCTGAACGAACTGTTTGCCGCACATTACACCGTATAGGCTATGGAAGCCGATGACCTGTTCGAAAGCCTCTAATGTCTACCTAGAACAAAAGCAGACGTCTCCAGTTCGCTAAGGAGCACAAGGATTGGATAGTAGATGACTGGAAAAGGGTCATGTGGTCCGACGAATCGCGTTTTCAATCACAACATGCAGATAGCAGGGTGTGAATATGGAGCAAACTGCACGAAAGCATGGACCCCAACTGCACTGCCACAACACTTCAAGCTGGTGGAGGCAATATTGTGGTTTGGGGAATGTTTTCTTGGCATTGTATGGGTCCTTTGATTCCTGTGAAACAACGTCTGAATGTCCAAGGGTATTTAAGTGTTATTGCAGATCAAGTACATCCTGTAATGTTAGTGGTGTACCCTGCCGGAAAGGATAATTACAGCAGGACAATGCTCTTTGTCATAAAGCTGGCATTGTCCTCAGATGGTTCGAAGAGCATGACGGAGAATTTACCTTGCTTCGTTGGCCTGCACAATCACCAGATCGCAATCCAATTTAGAATTTGGGGGATGAGATCGAATGGGGAATCATCCAGTACCATCAAATCTTAAGGAATTGGAAAGTGCAGTTCATCGGATATGGTCTCAAATTCCTCATATCACCTACCAACATCTCATAGAATCCATTCCAAGAAGAATTCCTGCAGTATTAGGGGCAAAAAGTGGTCCAACATTGTATTGAGGGGGTGATCATCATAATTTGGTCACTGTATATACATAATATATATATATATATATATATATATATATATATATATATATATATATATATATATATATATATATACCGTGTTTCCACGAAAATACGACCGGGTCTTATATTAATTTTTGCTCCAAAAGACACATTAGGGCTTATTTTCAGGGGATGTCTTTTTTTCTCATGTGCAAAAATTTACATTTATTCAAGTACAGTCACGTCATCTTCTTCTGGAACATCGCCATTGTAAGGGAAAATGCTTGTGCTGGAACTAGATGACGGGTGTTGCGTCATACGGTTCTCTTCTGCCCATTTCGATGGTACCGGGAGGTACTCGATTTCTTACAGCTTGAATATCAGCCCTACGAGCAATGAAAGCGTTTGCTCTTCTGTCAGCAATCCATTTACAGATGAGTCTTCCTACTCAGGAAACAATGGTTGCCAACCTGATCCACACTTTCGCTTCTTAGCATTTTCCGCGACCACCTATTGACCGAGGTTATCGTACTCTGATCGCCATTTTCGGACCATTTAGAGAAAAACTTCTTTTCTTTGCAGAAATCTGTAAGATTCTTTTTCCATGAGTCCTCTATGATTCCTTTCCTGTATTCGACGAAATAACTCATTCTTTTTGCACTCATCTTGTTTAGGGATTGAAATATTATTCCCTTTAAATCTATTATTAAATCAAGTATTAATTGAAGACAAACAAAACAAGAGCGGCAACAAAAACTGTGAAGAATGATGAACTACACAAATGCAATGAAAAATTGCTGGCTCAAAATTCAGGAAACGTTTTTTTATTTCACACGAGTGCATTAAGTACGTTCTTTACAACACTTGATATATTGAATTAAGAAGATTCTAATAAGTTCCTAACAAACACAAGACTGATGGCAACTTGACGGACCGGTGCTGGAGGTGCCGGTAGAACGGTAGGTTCGGCGGAAATGATCAATACATAAGGACATGTATTCATTCCACAATGAGAAAATTTAATTCTAAGTTCCTTAAAAATTATTAGGTCAGTGGCATCCATTAAATCGTTTCAAGGGGTTCAGAGAGCCATCCATTAAAAGCATTCGACGAGAAGTTACAAGAAATTACAAAGCCTCAGGAAAAAATGAAAAAATCTTTATAATTTTTGTTTAATTCAATCTTTACCTAATAAGTATTTTTAATGCTTTAAGGTGACCATCTACATAAAAGGATTTTTTCCCGCATGAAAAGTAGTATTTCACATTGAAATTCTGAAACATGGCTAATTTAGTCTATTTTCGTGCATTTTAAGCCGTAGCTGAAAATACTTTGATGCAAGCTGAAAAATTAGACTCTAAATATTTGTTTTTAGGCATTGTCACGTCGGCAGCCCCTTTTTCCACAAGCAGTGGACTTAATTGTCTCTTCTCCCACATGTGTTCTTTTGAGAACTGTTTGAAAGAGTTTCAGATGTGTACGGGGCATCCCGATATATTTTCCTGGCGGCGGAGGAACTCAAAAGGAAGGAATAATGATGTTTTCTATTCCAGAAGGTCCCATCTGTTGCAGGTTAACGAACCCGAGGGCGACTGTCCAGTAATTGGGAGACAGAGAGTGACGAATGACCTATGAAAAGGTAGGACCCCTCGCCTGACAATGTGGGTTGGTCCTGAGTGTCGCCCAAGTGAGAAATGACAGAGGATGGCTCGTGCGGAAGTGACGTACAAGACCCGGAAATGAGGACTGTTAATCGTCTCCGGAATATTCCAGGCTTTTCGAGAATGAACCGGGGAGGAGGTGATAAAAGGCGGTAGCCTTTTGTCTCAAGGAACAGACTTTGCCGACGACGCTGGACAGCGGTCGTTCTGAGAGGCAGACGTTTGTCTTACGAGAGAGGAAATTTTTTTTGGCCGACAGGCTTGGGATCAGACGCGTGCACTGGGCCGCGTCCCCATAAAATTGTTAACTTTGACGGTGAGCCACTTCTCTACTGCAAGGGCAGTATTGTATATATATTTTGTACATGTGTGTAAATACATAATTGAATAAAGAGTATTTTATTTACTCTAAGTCTGTCTCCTCTCGGATAATTTATGCGGATGTTTTGGCTAGAGATTAGTCAGGCTCGGTTTAATGCTATATACGTCCTCCGCAGTGAAGCTACATTGTATGGACATGATAGCATAAACATTTTGACTACAAAAAAGTTCAAAGTTTAAAAAAAAAAATATTTCCAGAAAATAAAAATAAAAATTAAGAAAAGAAAAAGTCTACGGCCTCAAAAAGACTTTTATTCCAGAAGAGTTTTTTCAATCCCAGCCCCCCAAAATACCAAGTCTTAAGTTTTTCTACGTCCCTGTAAATTACTACACATATAAATGCAAGTTCAGCGAGCTAGGCGACAAAATACGTGTGGCGAAATAACGTGTGATGAAATAGTATTTCTTGAGCTTATTCAGAGGTTGATGAAGCGTTTGGAAGCCCCCAAGCAAAATCAAGCTTAGAGACAACTCCCTTCCCCCTGGTCGAAATACTATTAATAAATATTATTTACAACTTGAGATATTTCTTCAGGGTCGAAAAGGAAATCTTATTGGTTTATTATTAGACAGTAAAAGCTTGTACTATGCTGATTATCGTTCAACGAACAGCAAATTTGTCTAGATGAAGATGATGTCTTTGCCTGAGGTTCCCAGAATGTATCTCTTTTTGAAGCTGATAACTTTCGAAGGCCCCTAGCGTGCGCTGAGCTTATTGATATCCTCCACTGAGCTTAATGAAACAAGTTTTGCTCAGAATTTGATAATCTGTACGGAGCAGATTTTACAATCTTCCAACGAATAAATACCCGAGTAAATTGTTAGAAAAGTGAAAATAACGTAAACCACGTAGATAGTTGTGTATCACAATTGTAAAATAAACTGGATAAAGAAAAATAGATCACACGTTCCGCTTTTTATCCATTTCAACTCTATACAGCTTATTTAACTCGTATTCTTTTTTCTACCAGCTTTCTAAAAATATGCATATCAGCTTTCTAAAAATATGCGCTTTGTTTAAAGTAACAGATCATCAGAAAAGTTCAGGTAACTTTTAACTAATGAAACACAAATGTTAATCAGAAAATGAACTAAAAGAAGGCATGGACTAAACTAAAAAATGATTAATGGAAAGTTAATACAAAGCATTTTTTCTCTCCTCCAACATTCAATATTTTCTGAGTTTAATCGACTTTGTTTTAATCGAAATTAATCGCTCCAAATAATGTTTCAGTAAGATTAAATATCAGTATCATAATCGATTTTTTTTTTACAAAATCGATATAAGTCGTCCATTTGTAGATCGCATCGAATATCCTGCTGCATGTGTGAATGCCTCAGAGGCAAAAACTTGTTCAAAAGAGAGAAACCTCTTTCAGTAACCATAGAAACCAAGGACTTGATGCATAAGATTTGGTTACATGTATTAAATCGCCACAACTTTAACTGAGAAAGTAACAAAAACAGAAAACAAATATGCCGTGATTTAATTCAGTGACAACATGAAAACCCTAAGAATTTTATTCTTTTAATGTAGCGCAATCTTTTTTCACCAACGTACTTTTTAAAACCAAAAGTACTTATTTCAATCAAATTAGAAATTTATGATGCAGTCTCAGTTAATAAAGTATCAGCTAAAGCAAACAATTAAGCATGAAAACAGATTTTTACGTAATAAATTCTCCAGTAAGAAGTAAAAGAAACCTAAGATATCATTACATAATGTTTTTAACGTTTCTGTTAAATAGGCTTAGGGATTAAACTACTATTAATGTGAAAACATTTCATATGGGACTATAAATAATTTCAAAAGCACTTTAAATTTTTTTTGGTAACTAAACATTTTGTTTACAATTCTTATAATTTATACACGATAGAATTACATAAAAATGCGCGATTCTAAGTATTTATAGATCAGTGTGACCCTTGCACTTGATGACCAAATATATATAAAAAATATTATATCCGGTTCAATTGCTGTGAGGGATAACAGAAGATCACCTCTGTCCATTACGTTAAAGCGATTTCGCGTTTGACTGAGTAAGTAACTCACCCGACTGACACATGGTTCTACCGAATAAGAAGTAGGAAATGCCATGAAAAACGACTCCGCTTTATTCCAAAGATGCTAAAAATGTTTCGATATTGTACTCTTTAACCGAAAATAGTGTTTTTCTTGCCTGAAAGTAACTTTGGCTGTTATGTCGCTCTGCAGATCTATGAGAGCTACATTCAAAGAAACATCAACGTTACCAGCATTCACAGCAAAAGGATTAGCTACTCAGGCTGGAATATATATGTCCAGCAGACACGGAAAGGAACATTCCCAATAAAGGTGCTTGAAATTATCTACATATACAATTATTTCATCACCTCTCAGTTCATTACTACCTTCTACAAAAGATAGAAAGCATGTTGCTGGATATTCAGTCGGATATCATCAGAGACCTAAGTTCGGATCAACGTTATTTGCATGATATTGCATCAGCTGTAATTAGTGGCGAGTGTTCTTCTGATCTAGCAAACAGAGCTCCAGGAAAAATTTCGCATGTTCGATGGTTAACGAAAGCCAACAGGATATTAAGGCTATATATTTCGAAGAGAAAACCTTCTGAAAATCTTAAACATCTCGCCACGTTTGTTGTTAGAGTTTACGCGCCTGTTTGGTTCCAATTTAAAATGCATCCGTCATGCAAAGATGGGTTTAGACATATTTCGAAATTGGTTTCAGATTCTCGATGCCTTCCTCCAAAACTAAAAGAAGTAGTCGATCGTGTCATTGACCTGAACAGCTTCTTTGCGCATCCTGAGAATGTTCTATTATCGATGCTCTCAGAAGCTGAAAAACACATTCGTGACCTTGCTGCTAGAAGAATCTTAAAAGCAAGATACGCGATTCATCATGGAGAGTTTCCTCGTGTTTTGAGGTCCCAAAAATAAAACTTAATACCAAATCATACACAGACCTTATAGATTGGCAACAAAAGTATTTCCAACCTCCCATTCTTAGAGACATCAAGGATGAAGATTTGCTCTCTATGGTCTAAACAAAAGGAAGTGAAAAGATACATTTTCTAACGTTTCCATGTAATACCCAACCCGTAGAACGTTCAGTAAATACACTAACGGAGGTTTCTAGCCAAGTATGTCATAAAAAGTCCAGAGATAATCTCATGAATTCCAAAATTGAGTCAAGAAAATTGATGCCCAAATTTGACACCAAACGGGATTTTAAAGTATCCTTTGACTTGTTTTATATATGTTTTATGTTTTAGGTGAAGATTTTTTATTAAATTAGTAATATTTTCTTCCTTGTGAGTCGTTTCATTCTTAACAACTAATATTTTATATAGAATTTAGAACAATATCCTCGTTCAAAGTCTATCTGTATGCCAGCAAAAGTGTAAATTTTCAAAATAAATGCGCGGTTAAAAGGAAAATATTAATAAAAAAATTGTAATACATTTTTTGTTCCTCTATAGGTAGGTCAAACTTCGTTTAATATTAGAAATGAAAATTTGAAAAAAAAAATTTCCATATACGAGCGCTCCACCTACTATACATGACTATACAAGTAATTACAACCAAAACAAATTTAATTTAACATCTTGAAAAATTTTTCTACAAAAGTTCCAAAATCAGCGCTTTATCAAAACTTCAAGCCATTTTCGGCAAATCAAGGAGTTGTCATAAAAATCTCAATTTTTTTGTGTGAACTTAGTACCGCCAATAGCAACTTTTCTGCACTAGCCATCATCAAAAATAAAAAAAAAAAGATTTTTTCGGCCTACCCTATTATACATACATACATACATACACACAAACAAACAAACACACACACACACACACACACACACACACTTAGACAAAACAACGATCCACCAAGAAGGGGTAATGCAAATTGGACACAAATTGATATGCATACAGGTTTAGACGGAAAAGTTTGGCGGCCAATGAATGAACATGTGACGCTGCAGCGCATCTTAACTGCGCAACTGACAGGGTATTAAAGAGGAGAAATTAAGATTCCTGGTCATAAATTCTTTGCGAATTTCCTTTCGTGTACCCAGGTAGACAGTAACTATGCCTCGCATACAGGTGCACGAACAATATGCGCAGATGTCAGCTTTTGGGAGGACGTGTAGTTGGGCTCAAAGAAGCTGGTTGGTCTAATCGGCGAATCACTCGACATTTGGATAGGAGCGATGCCATTATTAGATGATGTTGGAAGGAATGGGTGAATCTTGGCCGAACATAGCGTCAAGATGGAAGCGGTCGGCTTAGAGAAACGACAGAACGTGAGGACCGAGCAATGGTCAGAGTGGCACTCACAGCCCTAGATTCTTCATTATCATCGATCTTACGTGCAACTGGTGCTTCAGTGACCTCAAGGACCATTCATAGGCGACTCAGAGAAAGGGGGCTGAGCTCACAGTGCCCCTTGCGCCGACTACCATTGACCTCTGTGCACCGACAAGCCCGTTTGCAGTGGTGTCGGGCACATTCGACCTGAAATGTCACTGACTGGAGTAGAATTGTCTTCAGTGATGAGTACCGCTTCCAATTGAGCCCCGATGACCAGCGAATACGTGTCTGGAGACACCTCGGACAGTGGTGGGATACTAACCTGACTGTCTTCTGCCATACGGACCGACAACCAGGATTGATGGTCTGGGGTGCCATTTCATATCATAGCAGGACCCCTTTGGTTGTCATCCACGGCACCCTTACAGCACAGTGGTAGATGGCGATATTCTACGCCCCGTTGAGTTGCCCTTCATATCACGCCATCCTGTTCTTACATTTCAACAAGATAATGCCCACCCGCACACGGCGAGAGTTTTTACTGCTTGTCCTCGTGCTTTCCCAACGCTACCTTGGCCAGCATTGTCGCAGGATCTCTCCCCTTTGAGCACGTTTGGAGCATTATAGGCAGGGCCCTCCAACCAGCTAGGGATTTGACGATCTAACGCACCATTTGGACAGAATTTGGCACGATTTGGCAGGAGGACATCCGCCACCAATATCCATCAATGCCAAGCCGAATAACTGCTTGCATAAAGGCCAGAGGTGGACCAACTTGTTACTAACTTTTGCACTTTGTGAAGCTCTTTCTCTTGAATAAATTCTCCAATTTTTCTCAAATTGTAATCATTTGTTTTTCTGTACATGTACATCTACCTACCGATTTTCGTTCCGTTCGGATATCTCCTAGGTGCGTCTTTTTTTCTTTTTTCTTTTTTTTTTGGGGGGGGGAGGGCTAAGAGTGTATATGTAGTATCAGGCGTCTTTAGCTAGAGACTGTGCCTGATACTAGGCTGAAATTCCCGTTCGACGGGTACACCCTAAAGTAGCCTCGAGGGGAAAAGGTCAGTTGAGAATTGCGATAGCAAGAGGTAACAGCCCCAGCGCGTAGGTTGGCGGCTTTGTAACGATCCCTCTGTGTCATTCTCAGTCAGCTGGTAATACTCTTAGCGAGTACGCTGAGAGTATCATAACAAAGTTCCATATAGCTTCTGCCATGAGCGGATTATATTTATTCTTTGTTCCATCTATATGTATATATGTGTGTGTCTGTCAAAAAAATAAACGTCTTTCGTCCGAATGGTGCCTCTTCATTGAGTGAAAGAACTGAAACGACCGCTAGAACCACGTTTGGTTCTACAGTATATATATATATATATATATATATATATATATATATATATATATATATATATATATATATATATATATATATATATATATATATATACATATATATATATATATAAACTCTTTTTATAGCAGCTACTTCTGTATTACTATTATACAGCTATACAAGTGTGCCATTTGGAAATCAGCCAAGAGAATATTTTTCTCTCATCCTCCCGAAATAAATATTCTGCCCGTTGCTGTGCCATTCGTATTGTTGACGAGAGATAATTTGGTGACAAATCAAAATTGAATGCTTTCCATGAATTTTTTACTTATCGAATAACAAACAAGTAATGAAAAGCAAATCAAATGTTTGACGGAGTGATTGAACGATATAGTCTGGAGTAAGCTGGCTCCGTCCTCAAGGATGAACGCTAGGGACGCTGCGACTGATTTCTCCCGATCAGTTCTTACGAAATTAAAGCAAAACTGGTATTTTCTGTATCTTGAGGAAGAAATAACATTGCCTGAAAAATATGCCAATGCAAGAGCTCTAAGCAAGTCATTATTTTATGAATTATTTGTAATAGTTCGTGTTTGAATAAACAGATTTTTAAATTTTTCACAGAAGTTAGATAGGTTTTTCTATAGTAGAATAATTTCATAAATCGGATATCCGATTTCATATATCTGATGCCAGCATTGATTTAAAAATACGAGAGAATAAATTATCTAGTGCATCATTTTGAAATAGAGGAGTTCGTTTATTCAATCAGGGAAGATGGTTGTAAGTCAAAAGAATAAAGCGCATTTTTATAACTTGTGACGCAAATATGAGCGGCTTAAAATAGAGGCAGGCCAGCTTTGGTACTTAAGCGCATCGCAAGGAGGTGATTGCTTGTTCTTCAAGTCACAAAGCTTCCCGGGTAGCCATGGAAACCAATGACTTCACTCTAGGCAACATAGATTCGATTTAAGACTACTAAAATACAAGGAATGGCAAAATTTATCCTCTTAAGATCTCTGATAGATGTTAAATAAAATGTGGAAAAATTATAACAAAACCCTGGTTAAAACATGCATAAGCATTCTGTATCTGTGATTCTTTTTCACCGAGAGAATTTTCAGATAGTTCCTGAAAGCCTTTTCACTGCAGCAGCAACAATATATATATATATATTTGTGTGTGTGTGTGTGTGTGTGTGTGTGTGTGTGTGTGTGTGTGTGTGTGTGTGTGTGTGTGTGTGCGTGCGTGTGTGTGTGTGCGCGCGGACACCTCGGACACCTCGGACAGTGGTGGGATACTAACCTGACTGTCTTCTGCCATACGGACCGACAACCAGGATTGATGGTCTGGGGTGCCATTTCATATCATAGCAGGACCCCTTTGGTTGTCATCCACGGCACCCTTACAGCACAGTGGTAGATGGCGATATTCTACGCCCCGTTGAGTTGCCCTTCATATCACGCCATCCTGTTCTTACATTTCAACAAGATAATGCCCACCCGCACACGGCGAGAGTTTTTACTGCTTGTCCTCGTGCTTTCCCAACGCTACCTTGGCCAGCATTGTCGCAGGATCTCTCCCCTTTGAGCACGTTTGGAGCATTATAGGCAGGGCCCTCCAACCAGCTAGGGATTTGACGATCTAACGCACCATTTGGACAGAATTTGGCACGATTTGGCAGGAGGACATCCGCCACCAATATCCATCAATGCCAAGCCGAATAACTGCTTGCATAAAGGCCAGAGGTGGACCAACTTGTTACTAACTTTTGCACTTTGTGAAGCTCTTTCTCTTGAATAAATTCTCCAATTTTTCTCAAATTGTAATCATTTGTTTTTCTGTACATGTACATCTACCTACCGATTTTCGTTCCGTTCGGATATCTCCTAGGTGCGTCTTTTTTTCTTTTTTCTTTTTTTTTTGGGGGGGGGAGGGCTAAGAGTGTATATGTAGTATCAGGCGTCTTTAGCTAGAGACTGTGCCTGATACTAGGCTGAAATTCCCGTTCGACGGGTACACCCTAAAGTAGCCTCGAGGGGAAAAGGTCAGTTGAGAATTGCGATAGCAAGAGGTAACAGCCCCAGCGCGTAGGTTGGCGGCTTTGTAACGATCCCTCTGTGTCATTCTCAGTCAGCTGGTAATACTCTTAGCGAGTACGCTGAGAGTATCATAACAAAGTTCCATATAGCTTCTGCCATGAGCGGATTATATTTATTCTTTGTTCCATCTATATGTATATATGTGTGTGTCTGTCAAAAAAATAAACGTCTTTCGTCCGAATGGTGCCTCTTCATTGAGTGAAAGAACTGAAACGACCGCTAGAACCACGTTTGGTTCTACAGTATATATATATATATATATATATATATATATATATATATATATATATATATATATATATATATATATATATATATATATACATATATATATATATATAAACTCTTTTTATAGCAGCTACTTCTGTATTACTATTATACAGCTATACAAGTGTGCCATTTGGAAATCAGCCAAGAGAATATTTTTCTCTCATCCTCCCGAAATAAATATTCTGCCCGTTGCTGTGCCATTCGTATTGTTGACGAGAGATAATTTGGTGACAAATCAAAATTGAATGCTTTCCATGAATTTTTTACTTATCGAATAACAAACAAGTAATGAAAAGCAAATCAAATGTTTGACGGAGTGATTGAACGATATAGTCTGGAGTAAGCTGGCTCCGTCCTCAAGGATGAACGCTAGGGACGCTGCGACTGATTTCTCCCGATCAGTTCTTACGAAATTAAAGCAAAACTGGTATTTTCTGTATCTTGAGGAAGAAATAACATTGCCTGAAAAATATGCCAATGCAAGAGCTCTAAGCAAGTCATTATTTTATGAATTATTTGTAATAGTTCGTGTTTGAATAAACAGATTTTTAAATTTTTCACAGAAGTTAGATAGGTTTTTCTATAGTAGAATAATTTCATAAATCGGATATCCGATTTCATATATCTGATGCCAGCATTGATTTAAAAATACGAGAGAATAAATTATCTAGTGCATCATTTTGAAATAGAGGAGTTCGTTTATTCAATCAGGGAAGATGGTTGTAAGTCAAAAGAATAAAGCGCATTTTTATAACTTGTGACGCAAATATGAGCGGCTTAAAATAGAGGCAGGCCAGCTTTGGTACTTAAGCGCATCGCAAGGAGGTGATTGCTTGTTCTTCAAGTCACAAAGCTTCCCGGGTAGCCATGGAAACCAATGACTTCACTCTAGGCAACATAGATTCGATTTAAGACTACTAAAATACAAGGAATGGCAAAATTTATCCTCTTAAGATCTCTGATAGATGTTAAATAAAATGTGGAAAAATTATAACAAAACCCTGGTTAAAACATGCATAAGCATTCTGTATCTGTGATTCTTTTTCACCGAGAGAATTTTCAGATAGTTCCTGAAAGCCTTTTCACTGCAGCAGCAACAATATATATATATATATTTGTGTGTGTGTGTATGTGTGTGTGTGTGTGTGTGTGTGTGTGTGTGTGTGTGTGTGTGTGTGTGTGTGCGTGCGTGTGTGTGTGTGCGCGCGTGTGTGTGTGTGTGCATATAGTAAAGACTCTCTTGCTACATACTCAACGCAGAAACTAAATGAGATTGAAGGGAGAATGAAAAAATTACGAACTTAGAATTTGAGGGCTATTCTGAGCATTCAGAAGAAAGAACTTTCTTATACGTATTGACGGCTCATAGAAACACGTTGCTTTGTAATGCTTATTTTTCTCTCTTTGGTTTCTTGTTAATATGATTCTACACTTACGAAAATATCTCAATATATTACAAACTAGAGCTATCTTATTCATTTACTAAATGACTTTCCTTGCTCCCTTCCTGATTCTCCTGCTCATCTCTTAGAATGTATGGGCGTCTCTTTAGACAGCTGTCGGTTGAGCTGGATATTGTCTGTGATTCTCTTTTGCGGCGGGGTCTCTTGGACTTGGTGTAGGCTTTCCTACACCAGGTGGATTGGAAACAACAGCTAAATGAATTTGATTTCCAAAAAATTATTTTTTGGATGAATTTTAATGATCTACAGTTTTTATTTATTTAGAGTAATAAAACCAATCAGAACGGGGAGATTAGTGCATCTTCAGATATTTTGCGAACCTTTCAAGCTCTCTACACATTGCAGCAAATGTTTAAAACAATGCTTTTGAAGAAATGAACCTAAAACATTAAAAGAAAAAGGTTCAGAATATATACTTTCCAAAATGAATAATTCTTAAAATATAAAATGTGATTTCAAGAGAGTATTATCCGTTTGGCTTCCCGTTTTTCTCAAAACTGAGGCGAAAAGTAATATTTGTCTGTGAACAAGCCATGTAAGGCTGCATGCTGAGTTGTGTAAAGCCTTGTTCCATAGCTGCCAGGTACACTGGACACGCTTGCATTTTACATAGGTCGGGTAAGGGTTCTGCAGCTTTATCATTTTCAAGCTGTCTAGAGCAGGGGTGTCCAACCCGCGGCCCGCGTTCCGCATGCAGCCTAATGGAAGATTTAATGCGGCCCAGAAAAAGAGCTCAAAGCGTAAAAAAAAATAATAATAAATAAATAAAATAGCCAGCCTCGGCGATGATGGAATGCGGCCATCACAGATCCTACTTTGTTCATTCAACAAATCGACAATACATCATTTGAAATATCTTTAAATATATACAAATTTCCGTAATGCAATTTCTGTGCATTAATTTCATTACAAAAATGAAATATGTTTTTACACATTAAACATTCCATATTTTTGATGATATTAAAATAAGTATGCACATGAGTGAAGGACACTAAGAGTCAAATTAGAACCAAAATATCGGATGAACATATTGAGAACTCCCTGAGAATTGCAACCACTTCAATTGACCCAGATACTGATGCATTAGTTTCTCAAATTCAATCCCAAAGATCACATTAATTTTCTGACTCCTATAGTTATCTTTATAATTATAAATAAAATTTATAATGAAATAAATATATTAACTATATATTATACTTTTTTTTGTTCATAAAGTATTTTTAATGTTAGGTATATTTTTGTGTGTGTGGCCTAAAATAATTCATCTTCTGTCAATGTGGCCTAAAATAATTCATCTTCTGTCAATGTGGCCCAAGGAAGCTAAAAGTTTGGACACCCCTGGTCTAGAGTCTAGACCACAAATCGTAGAAAATAATCAATTAGGAGAGAGACGGGCTGAACTTCAGTCTATCGAACAATAGAATTCAGCAAACAGGATTGATGAAAAAATAGCATTAACATCATTCATAAAAGGGTCACTAACGCAAAGATATACATCTACAACAGCCATGGACATAGGCTTAAGAGCACAGCATTGTAGAAAAAATTCCAAAACCAGAATTACGCAAAATTATTACGAAGTACAGTTCATCCAACTCACAAATGCGACAGCCAATTTCATCCTCGAAATGTGGATCAAAATTTAGAGTGCTTGAAGCGGTAATGTAGAATAGACAAAAAAAAATCGAAATATACAGAGCTAGAGACTAAGCTTATGCCTGTCCGAGCTCAGGTTAGGTGTCTCGGACGGTCATAGACATACTCATAAATCACTTCTAATGACCACTTGTAACATTATTATAACACGATAGCTATGTGTGCTCATACAATCTCATATTTATCTCTCTGCTCACACGTTGTTTTAACTTGGTAATAGAAGTACTCTCCAATTTTCAGTGAATGCGTATGGCCTTTGTAACGTTTCAGAAACGTGCCGCGAGACATTTGGACAATGAATGTTTTGTGCCGACAGGTGACAAAGAGCGACCAAGAGGTGTATATTTTGCCGACAAAAAAGTCTAAACGTCACTGATCTCCTTTTGTTTGAAGAACGGACATTTTCGTCCTACGCGTGACAACAGAGTGAGCAATAGCGCCCTTTACACGTACGCTCTTTCGCGAGTGCTTGAAGCGTACGGTATTGCGCGCGGGAAAACTTGCAGTACGCTCAAAAGCAGCTTTCCCTTCCTCTCCACCTTCACACGTGCACTCAATCGCGCGGGATCGTGGTTTCACGCGGGAAAGAGCGTACGTGTAAAGGGCGCTAGTATCTCATCTTTGGACAGCTGTCACGGGGCGGGGTTCTCTGACGTCCGCACGTTGAAAAACTGCTTCAAACTGTGCAAGTCACACCACAGCGGGAAAAAGTCGGAGAAAATGATTCAATACGGTTTGGAGCGCTACGGTCAATTTTTGCTACACGAGGGCTACTTAGACCGGGACCCACTGCTTAAAGCCGATTCCCTCAAACGTCCATGCCAAGAGTGGGATTTGAACCCACAGACTCTGGCACCGAATGCCAGATCCCTAGCCCTTCGGCCATCGTCCGGCGATTCAGTATGGAATTCGATATATAGGAGAAAGGTTGTCTATACTCCGAGGTTACCAGGAACATAGTCGATTGGACTATAGCCGTTTTTTTTATTTGATGGTTTTTTTAATGCATGTTTTTTAAATTAAATGTTTGTTATTAAAAGATAGGATTCGTCCTTGTAGTATCTTATTCTCCTACCGTCACTGCATGTGGAACCCATTAAGGAATATTGCCCCATTCACATAGGCGGGTGATATGTGCATTGGTTACTCCACGTCGAAATATTTTTAATTAACCGCTCGGAAAGTTTAGATTTTACAGCTTTATCAATTTTTTATTTAAAAATCGCTGTATCCCTTTTTTAATCGGATACATTTTCTTTAAAGAAAAAAAATATGCAAAGTATGATGGTTAAAATCAATTTATAGTTTACAGGGGAAACATTATAGCACTCTAAAGAGATTAACTGATTATTAATTTTGTTAGCAAACGCTTTTATCAGGTGCCAGACAACGGATTAATATTCCATAACTGCCTAGCACTGATCCTGTTGACATGAACTTCAAGAATTTTAATATATAATACACAGTAGATACAGTTTTTTGAATACTTTTACAAATAATTATTTTGAACAGAAACATTTTTTTTAATACCGAGAGCAAAATAAATGTCCTCCCAAAAAAACCAACCTATCAGATATAAATTAAGACAGGTAACACGGGATTCATTTACAATAAAATTAATTATTTAAGTTGAAATACCAATTACCGCCTTTGTAACTAATTAATAAAAGCTAACCAACATAAGAATAAACAAAATCTAACAAACGAAAGGATTAGTGCTTTCAAGAGCCAACAAAAGCAAAAAGATGATACAAGTAAACGTTGCATACACAATAAATTCGACAGAAAAAAATAACTAAAAAAAATCATGCGCATTTGATACTTTTGGCACAATGAATACAGAACGTATTAGCGGTCAAATTAAAAGGAATCTTTTCGAAGAGATTTGTTTTGTTTTGTTTTGTTTTAAATCCCTAAAAAGAATTATGAATTTATTTTTACAGGTTCTGAATGATGTCATTAGAATGCATTAAGATGAAATCTTACTATTTGCAATGTTAAGTAAATTTTGCTTAGTGTTTCCGAAATAACAATGTCAAATTAACAGCATTAGCGTAATCACCCAATAGAAAAATGTTTAATTATATAGGATTTCAAGAGTAATAAGTTTTGATTAAATAAATCTGTCACAGAGTTTACAAAGATTTCTTTATGAATATTTTTTCCAAGTTAAGGTAACAAAATGGCTTAGGTAATTTGTATTATGAAAAAAAAATTATAAAATCAATACTGTTACTTTCTCGAGAAAATAATGGACCACAAGCATGAATGGAGTATAAGAATTTTCCCCAAATCTCTTTCTTTTGAATATTTTACAGCCTGAGAATCAAGTTTGATGATTAGAATGGAATTAAATAACATCATTAGTTAATAATGCAATAAGCAGTGTTTATATTTTTGTATTTCAGTTGTTTTGGTAGAAATTTGATATTCGCGTGATCCTTCCTTCATTGTAGTTTAAATAATAACAAATTGTATAACGACAACTTCTATCACACCGCACTTTCAGATTTTAAAATGAGTATGATCAAGGAAAACATCTACTGCATGAAAGGTTTATATTCTAGCCACTGAATTACCTTACCATGCAGGTAATTAATGCTACGCTGCTAACCAAAATGATAATAATTTTTAAAAATCAAAAGTAACCAATCCGAATTTGGAAAAAAATCTACTGTACATAAGAATAAAAATTGCCTGAATTTAAAAAAAATGTACTAAAAAGATGTAGAATTAAATAATTAAGTCAAAATTAAGTTGTCCCGATGGTCCTCCCTCTATTACATTCAAATCATGAGTACATATGATTTTTTTAATGCATGTGTAGGGTGATTCACTCGGCCGAGGCCCGAATATTCTGTATTAACTCTCGTTAGGACGCAGCAATCTGAACGAAACAACGTACAATGTGCTCCACAGTAAATGGCACATCATATCACATCGCGTGGTTCTCGGATGAGCCGTGGTTTCATGTGTCGGATTTTGTTAATTTGAAAAACACCCGTATATGGGACGTTGAAAATCCCTTTGTCACTCACCAAACACCGCTCCATGATCAAAAAGTTGGTGTGGAGTGCACGATGTGTCTGTTGCGCATCATAGGCCCCATTTTCTTTGACACTGATGTATAACTGGACATTTTTTAACAGTTCGTGAATCAACTGGGTGATCAAGAGTAAACGGAAGGTTACTTTAAGTGACATGGAGCAACGTGTCGCACATCGGCAAAAAGCATGGTGAAAATTGAGTCTTCCATCGGCAACAGGGTCATTTCAAAGGGGCTTTGGCCCCCACGGTCACTGGATCTGATACCACAAGACTTCTTCCTCTGTAAAAAGTCTATCGGAACAAGCCTCAGCCTGTGGAAGATTTGAATGAAAACATCCAACGTGATATTACTTTCCTTGCCAATACGTTTATATCCTTGCCAACATGTTTATATCCTTGTCAATACGTTCAAAAACATGGAGCACCGAAACGTATCTGGCAGAAAACGGTGATCCCTTCTAGAATCGCATGCAATGTAATCGATTACACATACGTCAAGGTATGTAGAGTATTTTTTTAGAGGGGGGGGGGTTACAATTGCCTCATCCGAGCGTGAGTTATTACAGAATACTTGGGGTCTATTTCGAGCGAATCACCCTATATATATCTTCTGTTATACAACTTTGGAGTCTATTTTCTTCATTTGAAATTTGTGAAGGTGTTACAAGCGGTGCTGGTTTCTCTTCTTTTTTACTTCCCTTCACAAATTTAATATGATTATCTCATACAAGTTTCTTTTGCGTCAAAATTGTGATGATAATTTAATATAAGTATTTGGTTTTGAAATAATTTGCAGTTTTTCACGAGGATTAGAAATTTAGAAAAACAAGGAACAGATTATTAGAAAAATAATATTTAGGGTTTGTTTGTGTTTTAGAAGTCTACTTAATTCACATAAAAATTCAAATGATGCCTCAAAATTTAGTGCAACAACATTTTGTTTTACATAGTAATGCATTACAGTTCAAAGGGATACGATAATCCATTACTTCAATATTTTTAAATTTCTATTTTTAATTCTCAATGATAATAGATATAGGCCTATCCTAAATTTTCAATGAAATCGTAGACATAATGGAAATATTATCATTACAAATATTCGTTTAAATTGTTGAATATTTTTATTATATGGCATTACTAAATTCTTGGTTAAACCTTAAGGTTCGAGTGCTAAAACAAAACGCAACCCTGAATTAACAGTTACATTTCTCTAATACTCGAACTGAATTTACAACTAAAAACTTCATTATTTAACCCAAAGCTCCTATCAGCTATGCTCACCTACAAGAAAATCACACCACTAAAGACTATTCCTCAATCTCACCTAAAGTTAATTAAATGTCCATCACATGTCTTGAAATCCCAGCTTTTGAGTAGGGTTTTGAACGGTCCTATTAGAGCTACATCGGTAATTAAAAATTTTATCAGACCTTTATTCTAATTAGCAGCTTTCTGTGTCTTTTTATTTGTCACTGATGGATCTGACTGCTCACGTAAAGTTGTCTAATTACCATGTCCTTAATTATGACTTACGCACCCGGGTTAGAGTTGCGTAACTGTTGCGTAAACAGAGTTATCAAAGAATTGCGATAGGAAAGCAGTAAAAGGATTATAAATAGGAAAATTAAAGCAATATTATGAAATATAGAAGCTGTAAACAGATAGAGCAAACTAGTTGTCTGAAAGTGTCTTTAAGGTTTCTGATAGCATGAGAATGAGGAACAAATAACAATAACTGAAAAAGTTCGTGGTATGTAAGGTCAAAATTTACTCTCAGTTACTTAAATGATATAGAATTGCACTTTAAATCGTTTTTAAATAACATTCAATGCATAAAACTGAAAATAAATCTTGGCACTTTGTGACGAAAGATTAGGAAATTAAAAAAAATAGCTAGGCAAATCCTTTCTTAACGCTTTTCTAAAAAAAAATAAAATAAAAAACGCACGTAAAAGCTAGAAGGGAAATTCAGAAAATATTTTAGTATCACAATATCAGATAAGAATATAAAACAACGCTCAGAACATTATGTAATGTTTGAAGCTCTTCTTCGGTAATTTAGAATATTTCTCATTCATCGGAATATTTATAACTTCGATCAGTCACACAGATCCAACAAAAGTTGAGAATTTATGTTTCAATAAATTCATTTATCAAAGAATTTATAGAAAGGTGGTATTTTAAATGCATTCATATAACAGAACACAATATTTATTTTATTTATAGTACTTAGTTTAATACTATGCTACTTTATAATAAAGGACACTACATTTTTTTTAACGATCGAGGAGATGTGAATGCATCTTTTTCACATAGAAAGTTCGCGATATATATTTAATACATTTGAAAGTCAAACAACCAATACATATTTTATTAAAGTCACAATGCATTTTAAATAGCTTAAAAATAATGTTCGCATTATTAATTGAAGATAAAGGTTGGAATAAGATGGATTAACTAGTAATCAGTAATAAAAGCATATAACGACGAAGCGAAAAAAAAACCAGGTGAGCGATTACTTTTATTCGAAAGACCATTAAAAACGCACATAAAAGCTACGACAGTTGGTACAAATTACGGGGGAAAAGTAAGAAAAAAAATTCGCTTTCTATGCAACCACTACACTCAAATTTTTTTCCTTCCCCATTATTCGCCCGGATGATAGTAAAATGTTTCACAAGTTTAAAGATAAAAAATGAGAAACAAAGGTAAAACTTTAAATTAGAGCATTAATGAAGAGAGAAAAAGCTTTCCGAGAGACGAGAGAAAAAGGGGCAGCGCTTTAGCGTTCATTAAGAAAGAATGTCAAGAAAATATTAAAAGCTCTTAAACGTTCGGATTGATACAAAGTAATTAAAACATCTTATGCGGTATTTTCGTACATAAGGCATCGGAAGTACTTCAGTTGAGCGTAAAAAATGCAATAAAACTCTTTTTAATTGCTCTGGGTAAAATAAGGGGCAATAAAATACAAGCGAATTTGGATAGCAACGTAGAATTTAAGGAAGAAACTGCTTCGTGTATTATATTCACCTCTTTACCAGAGAGATTTCATCTTCTGTGAAATAAAGGTATTGAGGTGAAAATATAGAATCCTTGAAAGCTGTAAATCATGATAAATTGCTCTTGGTGCCATGCGGTTGCCCATACCTACTGAGAAAATACCAGAGTCAACCAAAATGTGCTGATAAAAGAGTGAACTTAGATTAATTTCTAGTAAAAGTTTGAGAACTATTAATTTCTAGTACTTAAAATTGAGTTATGCCTTTTATTTAATAAAAGAAAAAAAGTATGCATCGTATGTTAAAAAACCTATTGAAACTATTAAGTTATTGAAAAGGTGATGTAGGTCCAAGTCGTATGGGATCCTTCACTTATAAAGCAGACTCGAACTATTTGTGTCTTGTGATTTGATGAAACTCACACAAAAAACCCGTCGGAGCCCCAGTTGCTTCAGAAATTTATAATTTCGGTGAAAATAAGAAACATGCATTTCCCCAACCATAAATTTTTATTCATTCATTTAGACCTCTTAAGTATATTTTTTTTAAATTTAAAAACAATTTAAATAATTATACACATGACATCTTTTAAGGTGATCTGCTACTCGTATTTTAACATTTTAAGCTCCAAGCTAGAATTTTAAATATGAGCACCTCTTTAGAACTTATTTCAGGAGTAACTGAGAGACTACATTTCATATATTTTTTCTTTTAAACACCCTTGAACTGAAATAACAAACCCCTTCCTTTAAAAAATAGAGCTAAGCGTTCTGGTTATTGAATGGGAGTGAAAATTTTCAAATTTCATCGAAATCATATTCCTCTTTCATAAGTCATTGTATTTTGTAAAATGTAAGGTTTAATATATGATACCTTTAGAAAAGTTTAGCCTTGAGAACTGAAAAAAAGGGTGTCACTAAAGGCAGGATATGCTCAACACATATTCGTAAAACAAATTTAATTTCAGACTCAGCCGACAAGACAGTATTATAGAATTCTTCATAAAGGAATTAACATTTTACAGGGATTCAAAGACAGCCATTAATATGACATTTGCAATTTATTTTCTTCGAGCTATTTTCTATTCTATTCGGTGTAGACGTCAGAACTTGTTAAGAACATTCTTTTGAAATAGGAGGGCAAACAAAGTCCTGTCGTTGAACAAAAATTTATTGCACTTAAGTAATTTAACAAAAGAAATAAAAGCAAACCAAACTCTATGATTACTCTTTCTTTGTATAACCCCACCACACTATTTAATTTATTTTTTTTTCAGTTAGAAGAGAGAAAGAAGACAAGTTAAAACTAATTTCAGTTTAATTGCTGTCTTTTTACTTCTTCAAAGTAAAATAGTGGCAGAACAAAGTAGAGCAAGATTTACAGAATTTGTTTAGTCAGGTAAGTTTTTGTATACATAAAAGTATCTTTTACACAATGATGAGAGAATTTCGTATTCCGCAGATTCTGAAAGAAAAACAAGAGATGATATAAAGCAAAGGCTTTTTTTTCTAAGTAAATCCCCTAGAGTAAAGACAAATAGCAAATAGAACGTCAATAAAAGCACTAAAGCTATTGCCGGCATGATAAATTACATTTGTTTAGAAGAAAATCTTAATTTAGGATTTTCTATCCAGTTTGATAATGTGACAACGCAATCCGTTTATTTTAATCAATTATAAATTAAAGCAGGAATTCGCATTAAATTTTCCTAAGAAAAATAAGTATATTTCACTGATAATATTGTATAAAACTTATCTAATGCGTCCTCATGATATCTTTAATAAAAACGTAATTAGATAACATTGAGAAATAAAAATTTCCCGTCTCATACTTTTTTAACTTGTTTAAGGACGACTCAGTTTGATCAGTGAATATTATTGAATTATTTAATTAGTAAATTGAAATAAAATTCACTTTACTTTTATGATTCCAGTGCATAGAAAGAGATAAAGTAACATTGATATTTATTCAGAACAGAATGGTTATTATTTAAATACTGATGTTTTATCCCATTAATTTAAACATTTTTTTACTACAAAAACACCCATTTGTTAGATTAGTTTTTAATTAAGAAACGTCCAATTACTAGGACATCAAATTCAATTAACGATGATTTTATACATAAAAAAAGACTAGATCAGAATGTAGGTTCCAACAATGAACACGAGTGAAAGTCTTCTATAATTATTGATGTCCAATTGTCAACAAAATGAAACTTTAAAACATTAAAATTATCAAGCAGTTAAAAACTACTACATGTTTATTCAAAGACAGAAAACAACAATGGAAGCCTCTCTCACTACCAATCTATAATTCTCTGTCTATCTCTTTCCATGTGAACGGATGGGTATGTGTCATGGTAATTTAAGAATAAGGCTTCATTAAAGATAGCACTTTACTTAAAAATTCTTTTAGTAATTCACTGCTACATTAATAATAGATACATGACTAGGCTTGGGGTTCGACAGAATACCACAACGAGGCAGCAAAAAATTTTCATGGGTGACTTCATACAAATTAAAATACTGGAGCGAAAGAAAGGAAATTAAAAAAGGAATGAGTTTAAACTAAATGTGTTGCGAGAAAAAAGGGGAATAAAAAAGGAAATTAAAGAGATAATTTAAAATTATATTGATGTATGCAAAATACCTTTAGGACTGGAAAGCATATTTTAAAAGGAAGGCATTTTTAGTTTCAAACCTGCATTAAATTTAATTATGAAAAATACATTCTGTTATTGAGATGATGCGACGTACCTAAATGCAATACTATTTTTTATCAGAAATATAATGCGATAACTTAGATCGAATGAAACATACTTTTCTTTAATTAATAACATGAATAATTTTAGAAGGGAAAAATTACGATTTCACAGTCAATCAAAAGTGTTCACATTGAGAGATCACAGAGATGAGACAATACTCCATTTTTGTAACAGTATAAATATTTGACCGAAACAAAAACATCCATCACAGATATCTTCAATAAATATTAAATCCTCACCTCACAGCTTTTGCATCCCAAAAATGAAATCCTTAGTTCAAAAGCCATGCTTTTATACAAATCCTGTAAAATACACTCTGTCACAAAAAAATATATGCACCCAGAAGGAAACGAGCTACTATCACGAAACTTAACATGTATGTAGTGTATGAGGAGATAAGCAAATGATTACAAATTCAGAAGAACAGACCATTTTATTAAGAAGATATGGCATGAAAAAGGTTACAAATCAGTAAACAGTAAATCCACCTCTGGCAGCTATACAAGCCGAAACACGGAGTGGCATCGAATCATTGAGGTCACCTATGACCTCCTGCGGAAGATCATGCCATAATCTTTGCAACTGGGCAGTTAATTCACCAGTATTCCGGGACAGCTGCAGTTGCCTTCCAAGCACGTCCCAGACGTGCTCTATTGGCGAGAGGTCTGGTGACCTGGCAGGCCATGGAACTACGTCATATCCTTGATGACATTGTTGGGCGAGTCGCGCAGTATGTGGACGAGCGTTGTCTTGCTGATAAATGGCAGCTGGGCGACTTGATAGCATAGGAAGTACAACTGGAGTTAAAATTTCGTCCACGTAACAACGTGCTGTCAAAGTGCGTTGAAGGACGACTAGAGGTGATCGTGTGTCCCAACAAATCGCTCCTCACACTGTCACACCTTGTGTAATCGTCGTATGCCTCTCGAAAACAAATGCCGGATCGGACCGGTGGCCTGGCCGCCTCCACACGCGTATGCGCTGGTCATCAGCGTTGAGACTGAATCCGGATTCATCGCTGAAGATCACACGCCTCCAGTCGGTCACACTCCAGCTTGTGGACGGTAGACTATCCCTCCCGTGATTCATTGTTGCCAACACCGAGCAACTACCATATCGCTCCGACCGAGGTGGCGGTCGATACGCCTGTTCGAGACCAACCTGCTTCTCTGAGGCCTGCTATAAGCCCCCTCTCAAAGTCCCAAAATTGTTCGTACTGTCACCGGTTACGTCTTAGAGGCATCTATAGTCACAATACCGTCCATCCAAGTCGACAGATTTGTTTGAATAACCCTATGGCACGAGAAATCATGCTTTTAAACTCTCCCAGCTGCGCATCTCATATGCGCATAGCACGCTTACTCTTGTCTCATTAGCGTCGAAATTTTAATCATTTGCATATCTCTTACCAGACGGCATTCCTGCCAAGTTTTGTGATAATAGCTCGATTTCTTCTGGGTTCATATATTTTTTTGTGACAGAGTGTATTTCACCAACCTTGAATTCTAGCTCTCCATTGAAGCAAGATTTATCTTAAACTATCTTTCGTTTGAGAGTATTCCACAACTTTTCTGATGGGACTATTGAGTGGCAACCAATAACCCTGGTGTTTCCTTACAACCGTTTGACAGTATGTGCCCTGGTTTTGAGAGTATGTTAAGCAACTTATCTTAAAAGGTTTTCTGTTTAGAAATGTTACATGTTAACTGAATAGATATATTATCTCTCTCCTTTCCTCTGTCCTATTTACAATGTTAGTCGTGTCATAAATTAGGTTATATTTCAACACTTTTTGTGTTAACATATCCGTTCTCTTTTACTAATATTCTTCTAGTCTTCTTACCTGCACAAAAATTAAATCTGAATGACTAATCTAGGTAAATATTTTAACCTCTAAATTAATCGGTCTGTGTTTCTTTCGGATAGATAGTAAAGAGTGGGTAAAGAATAATTTTTTGAGAGAAAATTTTTCCCCAATGTAGGAAGCATCAAACGTCATATATTCATATATACCGCAACTTTTGTCAGTTTCTTTATTACAGGTGCACCTAGTAGATCAGCATTTCCCAACCCTTTTTCGAGTCACGACCCCCCGTCAGTGATTTCCACGCATTTTGCGACGCCCTCCCTTCCCACCCTGCATATTTTCATTAAAAAAAAAAGTCTTTTAAAGCAAAAACACTAAAATGCATTTTAAAAATGGCTGCCATAAATTTTAAAAATGGTTGCCATATTTGGTGATAATCGCCTTGAACCGTACAATTCAGTTTAGCCAAATGCGGTAGATTTCCAACAAACTGAGTTTTCACTTTGAATAAGACTTTTTCCTTTAAAAAACATCACTACCCTACAGTTTCATGGTAAATAAATGTTGTCAATTTTTTTCCGATGAAATTCGCTAAAAACTTATTTTAATTCAGTAAAACCATGGTGACCCCCAAAAACACTTCGCGACCCACAGGATGGGAACCGCTGTAGTAGATGAACGAATGTTAATCCCATCAGAAGTTTCCATGCAGTGGTCAGGAATCGAAATCAGATGTACCCTGGGGTAGCTTGCAACATTATCCACCATACAGTGTGGGCGACCTCATTTATATGGATCCAAAACACAAAAAATTTCCCGAACTTTTTTTTTCTTGTCACAAAATATACAATAGAGCTTTAAAAATCCAATAACTTAAACCTTATGTTGCTAGGATGATTGAATTTCCAATTACAACACATTTTTATGCTATACTGTCTATGCGTATCTTACTGGACTTCAGTGCTGAAAGTCTATTTCTCCTGAAAGAGAAATTAACAGGATTTACCTTCTTTAATGGGATGTATCTGAAATCCCTATAAAAATTTCGTACAGCTTTCCTCTGTTCTATTTTCGGTAAACTATCTGCAAGATTTTTGATTTGCAATAAAACTCTGACAATACTGATAGAACATAACATTCTGTGCCCTTCAACAAGGTGATTAAAAATTTATAATTTTTTTTAAACGCTGTAGACAAATTTTTGTGCCCACGCACAACACCAAAAAAATATATATATGAAAATAGATCAAAAGATAAATATAAAATTAAACAGGATATAAATTCTGAATTTTGAAATTTCAAAACTAAATTCAAAATTGTTTAAGTATATTTTTATATGCTTAATGATCTTCATGTAAATATTTCTACATTGAACAAATCGTTACGCAACGCCAAACCCACTTGACTGAAATTACCCATTGGACAGTTATTTTTCTGTTTACACCTTTTTAAACAAACCTGTTTACTCCTGCTACCTCTGCATTCAAAATCGTTGACCAAAGAGGAAAGGAAAAATTCTGAAAAATGAGTTTTAACAAATATTACTCAGACAACGGTTATTTTAGCTCACTTTTACACGCTGAATCGAATGATAAAAGCTATAATTTTCATAGAACCACTAGATTATGGACCACTAGCGTTTAGCCAAATATCATAAGACCAGTTAGTGCGGCTGCAAATCGTAATCCTAAGCACGATATGACTGTTAAAATTTCTTTTAGTGTATAATGAAACGACAAATGGTTATTTTTTTTATTTTGACGTATAACGCTTTTTTTTTTTTGGTTGACTATAACAATAAATCAACTACTAAAAGTTTAAACAATGAAAATATATTTAATTTTAAGCTATGCTGGTATTATTGTCAGAATAAAATCAATATAAACCTTTCTATTGACTTAAATATAGTAGTAATAGGTTCAAAATTTCTCTAAAAGTTCAAATGATGTTATTAAATTTTCAGTGGTTTCATTGAAAATAATATAAACACAAGATGTTAAGCTTAGCACAAATATGAATTAATTATGCTCTTGCTTTCAGAATGCAATAATCTTTATCTGGTGTTATTAAATAATGGAAAGAAGCAGGTGAGAGTCATCTCCAAATCAATTGCTGATATAATATCCGATATACATGTTGATTATAGAAAGTACTAATCAAAAGAGACAATAAATAACAAGCTTACTAATTAACACGAAATGACCAAACCCTATTAGATATAAAGGAAACTGAAAAGTTATGTCAACATTTATTTCTTTGGTCTATTAAATCAGAATCTATGACGATGCATCAAGCTTTCACAGCATGGTCAATCCCTACTAACATACTGGTGTTTCTCCCACAGTGAGTAGGTTGCCCTTATCTGGTTGCTCGCATCATAAGTAGCCAATAAAGTAACCCTCATCAAATTAGCCAACAAATCGCTGGGTGTATGTCTTTAACACAACCGCTAATGACAAAATAAAAAATCTCAAATTTCTTCTTTATCAATGCAGTTACTTTTTTAGATCTCCGGCAACTAGTAAAGATTTTATCGCTCCTCGTCACTAACTTTTACAATTAAGTTATTTCTAATTCCTTGTATTTACAACATTCTTCCAAAACCTTTTAAAGTGAAAAGTGTCGCTGCCAGAAAATTTCGCTCCTCTTCTGATCTAGAATGCAAAGCATTTTAAGAATAATACTTTTTTAATTCTTAATAGATAAAGTCATTAAAAAATCGATGGGGTAAAAAATAGAAAAGAAGCAAAAGTCCATCACTTGACGTCTCTAGTAACAAAGACATAGGAATGCAAAGAAATAAATGAAGAATTAATTCCCTCTTCTCATCTCACAACTAAAAGCACAACAGCCAATTCGATCGAAATCTTTCTCTCGTTTAATAGGAAAACTGTCAAAATGAGCTGTAGTTAGTAAGCTCATTTGCAAATCCCGGAAAACAAGCCAAAAGATCAGCAGAAAACTTTAATCGATGATAGCTCCCACCACGTTTTATTAATTTGTGTATTGCCGATGAATCAGGAATTTGATAATGAACTGAAAGAGAGAGAGGGATTCGCCATTCATTCTCTGAATCAATTTCCTCAACAGCTGGAGTCAATGGTTCTGTTATCAGAGATCGTTAGCTGAGAGAGTGGTTAAGGAAAGCGGACAAAAATAATTTTAAGAGAAAATGCATAGATAAAATGAGAAGCATAAACAGGAAGTGTGGTTTAATGAGAGGACATGCTGAGTAATATAATAAAAGGATAGCACTTCAATGTAAAGTAATAAGGTTTTTGACATTGTATATAATGGGATATCTTCGAAAAGAAAGTTATCTACGATGCCGTATTACTTTGTAATTACGACAAATACAGATCAAATGTTGACAGTGCAGACTTCTGGCGAAATGGTTCATAAATTATACAGAATGATATGTAACGCAGGACCATACACATACACATAAATGTGAGTTGGAATTACACTTTTGATTTGACTTCGAAAAGTACTATTATATCAACGAATTTACAATAAGTTTATCCACCTATGCAACAATACAGATGAAAAGCTTTAGGTGAGTTACGCAGATTTAAAACGATATTTTGGACTATCTACATTTAAATTGTCATTAGATGGGTATTTATATGGTTAAAATCATAAAATAGTTCAATGAATTGACATTATTTAAAATTAAATCATTGCCTGGGTTTAGGGAAGCACGTAAACACCAGTATGTATTCTTCTTCTGCCTAAAGTTCATTATACCATAAAATGTAGCAAAACAAACTGTACTAAAGTATTATCTTATTTTACGTACTATTTCCGAAAAGACATATCTGTTCGTTAATCGGAAAACGGTGCGCGAATATCATCAGGAAATCTTCGAAAATCGATACTTGGTGCCACAAGTATCGATATCCGAAATATTTCAGAAAAATGGATATATATCTATATCTATCTATCTATCTATCCATCTATATATATATATATATATATTACAAAATTGTGACATGTACAGCTTAATTATTAAAAGGATTTTAAGTATGAATGCCAATGTTAAAACCCTACTTAGAATTAGCCTTCTAATGTAAAATAATTTTAAATGCGGGTGCGAAAAGAAAACATATAATAAATAACTTGAGATAGATCGAACATTTGCTTGGGGTAGGAACTGCATACGCATTCCATGGATTGATTTCTTCTCGCACTCAAAGAAAAACGAAAATTTTGAAGTACAAGGTAGCCAAAACCTTGTTTGATAGGTTCAGAAAAATTAAAAATATGTCATCCCTTTCAAGATAATAACCACAATTTTCTAAAATAAGCAACGAGTGTGAAAGTAAAATTCATTTTTAGACGACAATAATAAAGAAGGGGTTTGGCTTGGAGCGTTATGGTCAACATTCTGCTACAAGAAAGCTTATTAGACCGAGACCTACAGTCTAAAGCCGATTCCAAACGGCTACAAACATCCATCCACGCCAACGGTGGGGCTCGAACCCACAGGATCTGAACCGAAAGCCAGCGCCCTAGCCATACGGCCATCAACTGGCGAATAAAGAAAGGGAAAATTACAGATGATTTTTATTTTTTAACGAAACGAAAACCCAGTATTCTTATTAGAGTATATGTCATTAAAATATAAACATTTTAAAGGAATGAGAACTAACAAACAAACAAACAAAAAACTATTTGCGGTATTCTTAAAAATGAAAAGAATTAAGTGATTACAAGGGCATACAAAATAATATAGATATCTTTAAAAGAGTAATTACGAATCCTAAAAGTATCACATCCAAAATGGTTCAATTAGTCCGTAAATTTTAATCGTAAAGATAGATGACTATACACTTTATTGTGCGAGTGTGTGACACAATAGTCCCATTTCACACAAGATGTGTCATTGTGCAATGTTCAGAGAGATCTAAAGTCAAACTATTTTTCTTATACATTTGTATAAATTGAATGTATTAAAATCTTGGGCTGAAATCATCAATTGTCAACCATGGTTTCTCAAGCTGAGAATTGAATATTATAACCGGTAGCATTTACACTGGTGTTCAAAATTAAAATAACTTGCACTTTTTGCCGAATTTCTTGAAAACTTGTTGTAAGATTTTAATGAAATTTATACAAGAGAACAGTTATACAAGAGAAAACAAATTATACCATACAACAGTCATGGTACGCACTCATGATCGTGAATTCGAGAGGCTCATCTGCGCAAGAATGTCCAGAACTCCCGTTGTAAGATAGAACATAAAATGACTCTAATATGGGATATGGACCCCTCTTACAGTCGTACAGCTCTCACAGCCCATTGCTATACTAGAAACGAGGCAGTTTGGCGAGTCCCTGTGGCAGTCGGTCCCACTCCTGCAGCAACGCAGTTGTCAGCTCCCGGATGGTTCTCGGAGAGGGATGGCGAACTGCAATTACCGTCCCAAGAGCGTCCCATATAGAGAGATACACAGAGATGTTCAATAGGATTTTGGTCTGGAGATCTGGCTGGCCAATACATCGGGCGAATATCCTCACTTTCAAGGTAATAGTCAACCAGGTAAGCCCTATGTGGACGAGCGTTGCCGTCCATAAAAATGGACCGAGGGCCTACCGCACCCCTGAAAAGTTGAACATAGGGCTATAAGATCTTATTCCTATGCCTGTCACTAGTCAGGGGCCCTCTGTCAAACACATGGAGAGGGGTGCGGTCGTTCAGCATGATGCAGACAACATCAACCTTGGACCAGACTTCAATGGGGTAACGTTCTCTTCACAGACGAGTCGCGATTCAGCCTGAATACTGATTCTTGATGTACCTTCATCTAGGGCAGGGTTGGGCAACCTTTTTGAGAGTGCGTGCCAAAATCGGCCAAATCTCTGACACAAAAATTTTCCACGTGCCAACCAAAATTTCTTGAGAACATATAATTTGATATCTTTATTTGATTTGTAAGTGATAATGCAAATCATGTAAAACAACTGAATGTAAAAAAAATTGCTACACGAAAAAAGTGTTTTTGTGGATATTTTGTATTAGCCTGTAAGTATAATTTTAACTGTCATGCATAACATAATTTAAAAACACTATTATTAGCAACAACACAAAGAGTTATCGCTAACTGCTATTTTTTTCGATTCAACAGTCATTATTTTTCTCCAGTTATACATTTGTATGAAACACAGTAAAAAGAGCGGTTATTACAGATAATCTTTTGCTGATTTTAAACACCTTATAAATGATTCATAAAAAAATGATGTATAAAAAAGAAAATATGGATAGTAACACTGCTGCAAGGTTTTTTAAACAGACATAATTAGGTGCTAATTGAAAATAAATTTGACAAGGACTTCTTTCGCGTGCCAGAAACAAGTCATCAATGTGCCACATTTGGCACGCGTGCCAAGGGTTGCCCACCCATGATCTAGGGTGATTCTGGGACCCGATACCTTTTCTCCATCATCTAAGAAAGGGACTGCTAGGGCAGTACAGGTGTCATGGTCTGGGCAGGAATCGTGTTGGACGCCCGCACACCTCTCTATATGTTGGACAGATGGTCCCTGACTGGTGAGAACTATAGGGATGAAATCTTACACTCCTATGTTCGACTCTTCAGGGGTGCAGTTGGCCATCGGTTCATTTTTATAGACGACAATGCTCGTCCATAGAAGGCTCACCTAGTAAACGATTATCTTGAAAGTGAGGATATTCGCCAGATGGATTGGCCAGCCAGATATCCAGACCCAAAGCCTATTTAACGTGTCTGGGGCGCACTTTGGGAGGGTAACTGCAGCTCGCCATCCCCCTCCGAGAACCATCCAGGAGCTGAAAACTGTTGTTGCAGGAGTGGTACCGACTGCCACAGGGACTCAACAAACTGCTTCCTTTCCAGTATGACATCACGCTGTGAGAGCTCTAAGACTGTGAGAGGGGTCTATACCCCATATTAGAGTCATTTCATGTCCGATCTTGCAACGTTGGTTTTGAACATTCGTGTGCTGCTTAGTCTAACTGACGATCATGAGTGCGTACCATGACTATTGTATGGTACAATATTTGTTTCTCTCATATAACTGTGTATCCATACCAAATTTCATTAAAATCTGTCCATTAGTTTTCCGGAAATTCGACAAAATGTGCAAATTCTCTTAATTTTGAACACCAGTGTACTTTGGCTCCCCTTATCAGCTACGCCGGACAAGGGAGCATTGCGCTCAAGCCAGGAAAAGGAAGGTGTGGGCTAAGGAAGTGCAATCATAATTCAAGATGTAAATTAATCGGGTGCTGGTGTGACGCGCAACACTGTCAGATTTGCGACATCATAGCTAATTAGACCGGATTCAATCGAATTCCGAATGGCTACAAAGGAACTCGAACATTCATACTCTATACCGAGCTCAACGGAATAATGAAGCATTTATTACTTTTACATCCCAATGTAAAAAGGCTGCGAGACAGTGATCTGGAAAAATGCACTAAAAATCTGTCGTGGCTGCAATGTCCTCCAAGTTCTCAAATTTACTTCGGGAGGTGCGGGATCAAGTGTTCCGGTCTCGTCACTTGACTCGGTTCAAAATTACGGGGCCGGTCCTTCAGCCAAGTCGGACTCCGACCCTTAAGGTGCTATTAAAAACTGGAGCCACACCACTTCGCCCAATGGCCGTTATGGACTTGAACTGACAAGATACTGTCTGTCAAGGGGCATCAGTCACAACAACACATTAACATTAATATGCGTTAAATTACGTCAAAGATTTGGCAAACACTTGACATTAAAATTAATAATAAATTATAATTTGTTTCCATTGTTAGGAAATGTAATAAGCAATTTTGACTAGATAATATAATCCTGATATATTTTTTATAACCGTATTCATTGCGGAATATTTTAGACCCGAGGCTGTCGAAGGAAGAGTGTGTAATATTTGTTTACGAAAAAGTTCACACTGATGTACAGAAATTACGCTTAGTGAAATGGAATACTTTAACTTCCTGAAATATGATTAATGTAAAATCAAAAATTCATTAATTAAAAATCGGAAATCCATTTTTGCGGAGGGAGAAAAAATGCAAACTAACACAACAGTAGTTAGCTTTCTTTTATAAAAGTTATTCTCTCTCTCCTCAAATATAACTTTCAAATGTAATAATCACAATAATGTAAAATTTCGGACGTTTCGTTTACAGAACAAAAAAAAACGACTGCACACAGAGCGGAACAAATAGAATCAAGACAAGAAGAAAAATGGAAGCAATCTAAATTATATTTAATAGATTAAGTAAAAAGTACTATACGTCTCGGTGCACTATCCGGACATTTTGACCATCCAAGATGAGAAGCGTAGTCAAAATTACTAGCTATTCGCAAAATTTACTGTCCAGCAAAAAATAACAACACTCGATTTATTACCTGAGATTTATGCTTTCGACCAGTTCTGTTTGACAGCTGCAAATCGTTTATAATGAAAAGCGAATTTATCTAGCTTTTCCCCCCAGAAAAAAATTCTATTAGTATGGATAGCTGTTTAATCCGCGGATATCTCTTCATTTGGAACATAACGCTCTAACTCGTGTACTCCCATTTTCAACCCATGGTCAAACAAAATTATGAAATTCATTGATGAATTATGAATTCATGAGGATTGGCATGATATCTTGCGCGTTCTCTGTTAACTATAGCAGGAATAAGTTCATATTACACTAGGATTTAGGGTGCGCTCCCTCTGTGAGGTTTCCATAATCTGAGCGCTAAGTTACATCTCTCATCAACCATCTATTAGTTCTTCAACAGGTAGATGGAGATTGATACAAGATCATGAGCGTTCTCAGTTCACAACGCACTTAACTACGAATACGTTCACAACACACAACAATCAGTGTGTTCCCTCAGTGAAGTTGAATCTGGGCGATCCCTCTTCTATCATGTATACAATTTATTTTATGGTAAATTTTTACATACTGCTAAATGGTATGAGAAGAAGAAAAATAATGCAAAACGCTACATGCAATAAAAAAAAAATAGCAAAAATAATATTAAGCTCCGTAAAATCCAAAAACTATGAATAAAAACTGCACTAGCAAGGACACAAATCTTAAACTTTCATAATTAACTGTCCTGGTGTTTTCTGAGCATACCATGTAAATAGGAACCATTTTTTTCTAAACTAAAGTCACGTCTCCCCCCCCTCCAACCTGTTTTATTTAACTTACGAAAAATGCAGAAAAGTAAAAGAACATAATGTCTAAATAACATGAAAGAGATGAAAATATATGAACAGATAAAGATACTTGCAAATCAAAGCAAGAAATTTAATCCCAGTTTAATAAACAGCGTAGTTAATTATAAACAAATTATTCTTAACACATCTGTTGCTTTCCCGAATACTTCATTCATTCAAACAACTAATAATGAAACTTTTTATCGGGTCTTCTTCAAAACCAGACAAAAGTGGCTAATAAGCTTTAGGGGCAATAGCAGGAGCAAATAAAATTAGAGTATGTCCCTCGCTCTCAAGCATGTCTTTGTACAAAGGTCACATCTTACCCCGCAGTTACACAGCCGCGAACGAGGAGAGTTGAATAGAGGGAAAGAGTGATAAATGGTTGCGTAAACGTGCCCCTCGCCAATAACTACACTATTCTCCTCCCCAATCGTGGCGCTCGCTTCGAGAACGGTTTTTTGGGTCCGAGTCAAAGGGACGAGGCCGACGTCCCCCCACGTTTGGGGGGGGGGGTCAAAGGGGGAATGGGGACTGGATCGCAAAGGGATGAATGGCGACGGGGAGGGAGGTCAAAGGTCAAAGGGGTGAATGTCGTCGGGAAGTTGCACAAATGACAGCAAGAAGCGGGAATGTGAGAACGGTCATTCGGGTCGATTAGTCACGCTCCTGGTGCGTGACTAATGTCTCGCGAGGAGACGAGGGTGGCTTATTCGCGTCTGTGTAAATGCGGGGTTAGGGATTACTGAGATGAGCTATAATATAAATTACTACAGCAAATAGAATGCTATACATCCCTTATTCATCTACTCTTTACTAAGCTGTTCTTTGTGAATGAAGATAATTTATCATCATGAAATTTATTACTGTAGAAGTGAGCTGAAGCACAATACCAGGTCTCATCCCCTTTTCATGTTTTTCACAGTGGACACATTACAGCTTTAATCCAACAGTTGTTATTCAAGCATGCACAGAGGGGAACATATTAAGCTGTAATCACGGTCCGATTCAGCATCACTTATTTAGCAGCAGTCTCAGAAGACAATAAAGCAGTCCCAAGATCAAAATTTAGAGTCGAGGGGAATCAGCTTTTGTTAAAGCATTCAACAAAACAGATGTTTAAAATTTTAACTTTTGTTCATGAGTTTGTTTGTTTTTTTATAAAGTTATTTACTAAATAACATTACGCATACTACATACAGCAAATTTCTTACACACTATTATTTTCTGTTCCTGCTATACACTCGTAATTCCACAAGTTGGTATGTTATCCAAGAACTTTCTAAAGAGATATGTTTGTAATTGACATGTTGTTTGTAGTTACATGTTAAAAAAATAAATCCTTTGAAAAATTTATTAACATATACCCCGCTGTTTTCTTAATATATTTAAAACTCACTTTCAAATCTACGGTAATTTATATCCAACATTTTTGCTGAAATGCAGTTATCGCTCAACTACTTATTAACAAAATAATTAATTATTCTAATACGCTGGATATAAATACAATGGATTATGTTACAATATATATATATAAAACAAATGATAGCATATTGATTCATCTTTATTGACTTTCCTTAATTATTATTCTCGTTTCAAACGGAAACTTTGAACAGCAGAATCCATTATAATCAATCTGTGGCTGCAACAAAATTGAGCATTTAATATCTCATTCTATATTATGTACTCATGTTTGATGTAAAAGTGAATATAACAAAGGTAATTGACTAGACAATAATTGGTTGGCTGTACTAGAATGACAGTTATACAATTGCTTCCATAACTATTAAATCTACAAAATAAGTACGGCAATGCATTTTGACAAAATATTACATTTTTCTAATAATTTATTGTTATTCATTATTACATCTAACCAAAAGTTCATCTGCCATATTGAGCTTAATAAACAGAAATCTTAATAAATTACTAACAATAAGAGGTCCCCTTAATGGAGTAATTTATAAATAAGTTTACAAATAAATCATTTATTTATTTTTCAGGGAATTTGCGTAACATATTTAAATATTCCAATTTTGAACAGTCAAGGTAAGTTTGTTCTCAAATGCCATTCTGTGAATACTATCCAGAAACAATGGATATGAATTAGGAAAAAGGTCAGTGATCAGATAGTATTCAAATTACCTTATAGGAAACTACAAATGACACTGCTTGCTTGTTTCCTATACAATGTGACGTAATCAACATGTATGACATTCTTGGAATAGATAAACTTGAGATATTCCCTAAAACTATCCATAAGTTTATTTTTTTAGATGCACGCTGCCTTTTCTCAGTTTTTACAACTGGCTTAGTTTGAAAATTTCTTCATAATTCGGGACGATAAAAACCTGGTTACTGAGATGAGTTCTGCTCCTGATAATAATGCAGCATGGAAAGCTATTATGCGCAGTGACGTAGCGAGCATAACTGGCGCCCGGGGCACGATACCTTTTTGGCGCCCCCCTTTCCGAAAAACATATAGTAATATGATATATAGAATTTGTGAAAAGGACCATTTGGCGCCCCTGTGCGAGTGGCGCCCGGGGCATGATAGACCCCCTTGCCCACCCCTCGCTACGCCACTGATTATGCGCCAATTTCCACTGTCCTTTGTCTAGTAATCTCGGCCGTTTTTCATGTGTCTTTACTCCATGGTATCAACTCTTTTCTGCTTCTCTTGCTTACAATTCCAGCCATCACAGTTTCGCTATTATGGACTGGCTGTGCTTTCTGAGCGCCATTTTGCTTGCTCTGACTTACCGTGCAGACGTTTTCTTGTTCTGTTTCAGAGGATGAAAACCGAATTCACTTTTGAAATTTGAACTAAGATTAATTTACAGTTATTCATAATACTGATTACCATCTATTCTCTGTCTACTTTTAGTGCTATTATTCCTATTAAGAATCCCATTCTGCCTCCTCTGAAACATAACAAGCAATAATCAAAAGTTACGATGCAGATGCCCCCCCAAAATATATATACCTACCTATTAGTTTATCATAATATATGCTTTGTTCAATGACAAATCCTCGCCACTGAAAAGTTAGATTGATTACTATTTATTCTTATTCCTACTTCATATTTTTAAATCGAGTCAATTTCATATAAATATCTCAGTATTGGGTAAAAAAAAACTAGGAATGAATAATTAACCGGCAATTAGTAGTCCTATTAATACACACACGGAGGAATTATTTGTTTGATACAGTATCTTCCTTGAGGCAAAATTGAATGAAGCTATGCATATCCTTCTCCGTTATTACTTACGAGTTGGCTTAGTGAATCGGAAACGGGGAGACGTATTCGTCAAGGATCATTTTCCGAAAACGGAATACATTCCAGATATGAAATTCGTCATATTAATGATGCGTTAGGAAATCGGAGGTTTAACTCTTCGCTACCTTCAAGAAATTGGAGGAATATCCAATCCATTCCAAGGAGGAATTACAATAAATTACTATGCTAGATCTCTTAATAATACAAAAGTTTCAAAATTCAGTTTTCAGTTTATAAAATAATAAAAAATTAGATTAATATGCATTTATGGAATATGGTCTTTTCTAAAAACGCTTTCTATGAAAGGAACTGAATTATGAAAAATTATATTTATTTATTTATGTGTGTGCGCGCACACGCACACACACACACATAAATATATACTATATATATATATATATATATATATATATATATATATATCAGGCTCGCAGATACGGTAGGTTAGTATCATCCTTAATTTGGAAAAACCGGCACAGAGGTGACTATTTTTTAAGGAAGATTGACAGGATCATTAGCGCCCTTTACACGTACGTTCTTTCTCGAGTGCTTGGAGCGTACGGGATTGCGCACGGGAAAACTTGCAGTACGCTCCAAAGCAGCTTTTCCTTCCTCTCCGACACCTTCACACGTGCACTCAATCGCGCGGGCTCATGGTTTCACGCGGGAAAAAACGTACGTGTAAAGGGCGCTAATAACCGCTCAGACTCCCGCACGAGATAACGCACAAGATAAACGTCCCTTAAGTGGAAAAAGCCCTGTTAAAAAGAGGACTATTCTTATGGTGCATACACATTGGTACAGAGTTCTCTCCCCGACTCCTGTCATCACATTAGTCACGGTAACATTAGACACGGTATTTAGAACCACCCCCATTCCCGCCGCAAGATTTCTTTTGATGTGGTGTGTCCCCCGACCCCGCTCGACACCATTTGACCCGCTGACCCCCCACTCTCTTTCTTTGATGGACCGCCAGAGGAGGCGATCCCGCATAGTAGAGAGTACAGAGAGACATAAATCACTGGCAGATGCAGAGAACGCTGTACCAATCTGTATGCGCTATTAGGTGAGACGGAGAGAGCGTTTGGAACTGTTTAGGCAAAGATTGTGAGCACAAAGCCGCGGGCACTAGGAGACCAGCTGACGGTAACCGCAAATCGCCGCCGGCGTGCCCAGATGAATTAGCAAGAAACCGCAGAGAGGCAGAGAGCGGGTTGCCGATGAAAAACTGCAAGGTTTCTTTTATCACACGCGGGGCGATGGAACTTTCGAGATGCTTCTAGGAACTTCCTGGGAGGAAAAGTATAAAAAGGAATGAGAAATGATGGAGAGAGCATTAGAGACTGAGAAGTGGACTATGTACTAAGCTATAGACAGGGATCGCGGAGAATCGGGGAGACTTATGTCTCAATTTGGACTGAGTTATGATTCTCGCTCCCGCTAATATATGTGTGATGGTTATCACAAGGAACGAAACTAATGTATGTTATTGTCATTGTAAATAATTATAATTAAACTAGATGTACATATGAGTAACTTGTATGTCTATGCATTAACTTGAACGAAGCACTTATCCACAAAGTCACGACGAAAATCTACATTTTGGCGCAGCCTGCAAAAGAGCTAGGCGATTTCCCTCGGAAAGATATGCGATGCGGAAGGCATCATGAAAGTGTTAAAGCTGATGAAAGGTCGATGATGGTGAGAGTCATCGAAGGAAAGGCTGTTGCGAGAGAGTTTTGATTCCGGAAGAGTTTAAAGAAGACTGGACTGGTGCGTACGATATCGGTGATAAAGAATTCAAATGTTAACTGGTCAAGATAGTCGGGAAGAAGACCTGATCCAGAACGAATGCTAGGGAGCGGAATGGTGCACAACATCAGCGATAAGACATTCACACAGGAAGGAAACCTGATCCAGGAGGGATTAAAGATATCGTAGTGGCGTGTGTATGAAAGACTCATCAGTGTGTGTGAACTCCCTCGTGAACTGTCTAAAATTGATTCAGTAAAGCAAGCAGTGAAAGAGCGGAGTGGCGGCTATCCAACAAGGAAGGGAAGGGGTGAGTGACTTCATTATTTCTTCCTGTGTGTGAGATAGTGGTATTAATGATTGTAAGGAAGTGAATTATTATTATAATTATTGAAGTGTTTGAATCATGATATAATGATGGAAGTTATTTTTTGAGGAAAATTATATAAGTAATTGGATTATTATTTTAAGAGTAAGTGTGTTATATTTGTATAACAGTAAAAGTGTATAAGTGCTCGACTATTATAATTGTGGAGGTGATTTTATAAATTGAAGTGTTTAAATGCTCATAGTACGATTATAAGTGTTGTGGCAATTAGATCAATATAAAACTTTGTGTGTCATATTTAGTGTAACGGTAAAAGTAAATTTGCATTCTAATTGCTGTTCAGTGTATCAGAATCTAAAAATGACATTCCTAGGGAAGGGGCATAAGGCTGATTTAATTTTGTTGGCTACAGAGCTAAAGGAAGTAGTCCCTCCGAATAGCACAATGGCTGATCTAAGAAAAATAATAATAGGTAGTGAGGAATATAAGGAAGATTTCTTTGAGGAATTGTTCTCCTCTATAATTAATGAAAGATTGGAACGAGAACGAATTGCGAAGGAACGAGAACGAATAGAGGGGGAGGGGAATATAAACAATGGGAAAGAGAAAAGAGGAAAAGAGAAATGGGAAAGAGAAAAGAGGAAAAGAGAAATGGGAAAGAGAAAACAGGAAAGAGAAATTAATGAGAAATTGGAACGAGAACGAATAGCGAAGGAACGAGAACGAATAGAGAGGGAGGAAAAAGATAAAAAATTGGAATGAAAATTTAAATTGATGAAATTAGAAATTGAAGAATTGAGAATAAGGGCAGCTAAAAGACTTTCAATTTTGAAGAAAGTATTGAAAGGGTTAATAATAATTTCGAAAGATGTTTGAGAAATGTGAAAGGGTTTATTTCTGAACCACCAACTGGAACGGATAAGAGAAAATTTGAATTAGATTTGAAAATGGAGGATATTTTTCCAGGGATAGTAAAAATCATTTGATATATGAATGCACAAAAAGGGATTATGATCTTAAAAATTGAGGTGATCAGCAGGGAAATAATTTTTTTTTAAAGTTAAAAGAGTAGAAATCATTCAGCATGAGAATAAATTTGAAACCCGCCGAGAGGGAAGTTAAGTATGAAATTAATCAAGACAAGGATGTCCTAGAAAGTGCGGCGTGTACGCAAGGGCACTCGCGTAAGAGTCTCGATCAGGTATTTGATGGGGAATCAGTATAGGATAATACGAAGGTAATGCATGGGGAACGTTCTGGTGAAATAGTCGATTCGTTGAGCGAGGAGATGATTATTCCTCCTAGTATGTTTGAAAATGCAAGGGACACAGGTAAAAATCCGCTGGGAGGAACATGTCCACTAATAATAAAAGAAAAGGAAAATAAATTAAGGGAAAATAACGAAGTAAGGGGAACTGAGATGGAGAAGGATAATATTCAGGATAAAGTGGGGATTCTGGAAACCAAAACTTTTGAAACACAAATATGGGTTTTAAAAAAATTCAAAACTTTTTTTTCGGAAAAAAAAAATTGTTGTATCGAAGTCGTTTTCCGTAATATGTGGGTAAATAGGCAAGTAAATGTTGTAGACAAATAAAAGGCAAGTTAAAGTAAATATACAGGGTTTGTCCTTAAAGTAATGAGACTGGCCGCGGCGCGGCGCTCCAGTCGCCAGCAGCGCGCTCCCTGGCGGCGAGATTTCTGGCGGGGGGTCTAATCTAAGCAACGCACCGGGGGGCAGTTGCGTCCGAGCTCTGACGCAGTGGGGATCACGCGTGGCGCAAAAGCTGTTTTTCAGTTTTAGTCACGGCAGAAAAGTCAAAAATGAATCGTTCGCTGGCGAAACGCTGCGCGATTGAATTTTGCTTTCGCCTGAGCAAAACCGTTTTCGAGACGCTTGCCTTGGTTAAGGAGGCTTACCAAGAAGACGCACTGTCAAGGGCTTAGATTTTCCGGTGGTTCATCGAGTTCAAGAACGCACGGGAGACCGCTGAAGACATGGGGCGATCTGGACGCCCTCCAACGGGTGGTTTAGACGAAAATGTGGCGAAAGTAAAAAATCACCTGGACCCCGACCGCCGTTTGAGTGTAAGATTAATCGAAGACCTCGACATGTGCAAGACAACGGTTCACAAAATTATTTCTGAAAATGTGAACAAAGGAAGGTTTGTGCGAAATTGGTGCCAAAAGTGTTATGTGATGAACAAAAGCAACAACGAGTTGACGTTTCCCGTGAGATGTTGGAGTAGTTAGAAAGTGAACCGGACTTTTTTGACGACGTAATAACAGGCGACGAATCATGGGTGTTCCAGTACGACCCCGAAACCAGGATCCAAAGTTCAGAGTGTCACACCTCGAACTCCCCGCTCCCCAAGAAAGCGGGAATGTCGAAGTCCAAGGTAAAGTCAATGTTCATTGTCTTTTTGACAAGCGTGGGGTGGTCCACAAAGAATTTGTACCTCCGAGACGAACCGTCAATGCCGTGCAGGAGTGCAAGAAGTCCTTGCACTCCTGCACGGAGCCGTCAAACGGAAATGACCGGACATTGCCGATCGCTGGAAGCTCCATCACGACAACACTCCAGCCCACATCACCATCGTTGTGACCGCCTACCTGGCCCGGATAGGGGTTGCAACCTTGCAGCATCCAGCGTACAGCCCCGATGTCAACCCGGCAGATTTTTTCCTGTTCTCAAAGCTCAAGAGAAGCCTAAAAGGTCACCGTTTCGAAGATGTTCCCGCCATCCAACGGGCTGTCACAAGGTATCTGGAAGAGGTTACGGCAGCTGACTTCCAGGGAGCCTTTGCAGCGTAGGAATCGCGTTGGCAGCGGTGTATCAATGCCCAAAGGAACTATTTTGAAGACATTTAACAATATGTACCGAACCGATCAATAAATTCTTTTTACCAGACCCAGTCTCATTACTTTACGGACAAACCCTGTATCTGCTCAGAAATTTATGATGCCTATCTGAAATTACTTTAATCTTAAAATGTGACTGATTTGATCTATGTAAATTTAATATTTTTGAAAAATGCCTCTTTAATGGCATGGGTTTCTTTAAACAGATAAAGGGTATTCGAATGGGTAATATCTTTTCTAGAGCCTTTGCAAACATTTTCTTACATTCTTACGAAACTAAATTTCTTAACTCAAATAATGTTACCGGAATTTAGGTGTATTGATGACCTTATAATTTTTAACTGTAACGATTTGGAATTTCTAAATCAAATCTACCCAAAGGAATTAACTCTAAGCAGGACTAATGAAGATAATCATTATGCGGCTTATCTGGATATAAAAATTAAAATTCAAAATATCGAATTAAAAATTGGGGTATATGATAAAAAATTAGATTTTAACTTTGAGATTATCACGTTTACCAATTTCCATAGCAACTTGAAATGCAAAATTTATTATATCTTTCACTCACAACTAAACATAATAAAAAACATTTGTAATAACGCTGACGAATTTTTGGAGGCATGTGGCATTTTCGAGGAAAACCTACGTAAGAACAATTTCCCTAATAATTTCGGCAATTTAAAAGTTTTTAAAAAATGGAATTTAGACTCGGGAATTTGTAAGAACGTTTAGGATATGATTTTCTGTTTTCATGCTTTCTTTAAACTTTTGTGGGTTAAAAACTTGAATGGGGTGTGGCGCTGTGGTTTTGCTACAATGACGTAACTCCTAGAGTATAAATTGGCTGCTTTTTGACTATAACCGTTACTCCCTGAATTAGGGTATGTGAGCATCTTTGCATTTCTGTCTTTCTGTACTTCTGTCTTTTCATTAATGTTCTTTAGGATTGTATGTGTACTTGCATTTATGGTGCGTTGAGCCCTAAGTGCAAGTTATCCGTGTTTTTTCATTTGTTTTGACTATCTGTTTCAATGGGGATCTCGGAGCCTTGGGATGTCTTTTGGTTAGACCTGCATCCTATTCAGAAAGTTCCCCCTTGAGGTAACTGATTTGGTTAGGCTCCCTGATGACGAGACCAGTCGGTTACCTCGATTTTTGGTTTAGTTCCGTCACTACTACATAATCTTGCCTTGCGTAGAGCCCTGAGTGCTTGATTTCTGTTTATTTTTTGTCTAGATTCTTCCTATAATTATCTAGCTCTGTTGCAATATTTAATTTTAGTTATGTTCATTATATGGAATATTATTCGATAAGTTATATTTAATAATTGCGTATTTTATGCTCATGTATTAGGATTCTCAATTACCCAAAGCCTCGAAATATTAAACAATATAAAATGTCCCTCTCTTCCGGACAATAAACGCGTCTCTCTTCCCCATTTTAATCCCAATACACGCGATAGAGAACATCTCGTGAGGGAGTCGACCCCGCAGTAGGGGGAAGGATACATATAATAAAGGGAACGTATAAAAATAACAGAACACAAAACCAAAACCCAGCACCATTAATAGAAAAACCCTGATATTGAAGACTGATTCCATACTCTGAGAATTGTTCGGTAAAGGAAAATATCCGGGTTTGTGTCAATGGAAGACATCCCAGATTAAACGAGACGAATATAGAGGAGAACAAAGCTAGCTTTGATCAAGGTATCAGCATCCAGAAAGAGGACAGTTTGGGGGACCAACCTACGATTCCCCATATTATGTCCTTATAATACAGAAAATTTTAAGGGGACAGTCATCTTTTTTATTATCTCAGTAAAAAAAGCCCTTTTAAGACATGATTCTATTGATTGATTCGTCTGCATACCTTATTACAGTAAGCCTCGGGGGAATATTTTGGCAAGTGGCCATTTTTAAACTTAAGTAATCATTCACAATTTCATAAAGCAACTTTTTATCTTTAAAAAACATCAATTTTTATTCAATACTACCATATTTGCTTATAGTACAGATATACCAATTTCACAATACCAAATGTTGTCTTTTAAAACAAATTATTATCTATGTATAGATGAGAACATAATTGTTTTAGCTGTGAGATGATATTCTTTCATTACGCCAAAGTCAGGCAAAAACTTGGTATTTTGATCCCCGAATTTTTTTCCCCGTTCCTTCGGTTTCGAAGTTTGCTTTATGTTTAGCAACTTAAAAGTGAGATCGGTCATAAAGTTGAGCAATATAACGTGGATGTAAATACAGTAAATGCTTTTTCCGAAAATTCTGGATTACGTTGCACTTATAATGAAAAATTGGACGACTGTTTTGTTTGAAAGCAGTCAATTTATTCGGTTTAGAAATTGTGAAATTTATTATTTCATATTTTTATGCATTTCCTCATACAGTTTTATATCTATAATATAATTTAGGTAGACATACAGTTTTTAAAAAAAAATTTTTTAATCGTAATTCAGCTTTTAGCAGGCAATGAGCTTAAAAAATTGTCGTTAAAAAAATAATATTTTTATCCAAGTCATACCCGTTTCAGCAAATTAAGTGGTTCGAGTTAACACTAAGCACTGAAATGAATAAAAAGAAGATTTCAAAATTTTCATCTGCTTTCGTAAATGTTTCATAAAAAGATCAACGACGTATGTGACTTAATGGCAAATCATTTTCTAAAATTATCTAAAATGTGTCATTTGGAAAACAATCGCTAGATACTGACCGTTTCATCGAAAACAGACGTTTTGTCGAGTTATGTCTTGTATTAGGAAAGTTCAAAAGAAGGTCGGATTTTCATTTGATTTGATTTGATTGATTGATTTTTTAGTTCACTTTCTCTCAATTCCCACCTATACAATAGAAAACAACGGCTTCGGTAAAGGAAAATAAATCTGAATGCCTTAACGAATAAATAGTGAGATTTGTTGGGGGAGTTTTGATTCCATTCCTATTGTAATGGCTGGAATCAAGACACCTCATACTGACGCCATCTTTGATCATTAACATCGTGATCATAATCAAGATTATTTTTGTCTCTAATGTAAAATTATCAATATTATCGTTGCTAATATTATTATAAGTGATTAAACCAAGTTATTTAACCTTATTTTACAAAGTTCTATTCCAGTAATACTATTAAACATCATTTCAACACTGTTTACGCTTACGTCAATTTCAAGAAGTGAAGCTTCAATCTCACTTGGCTAGACATTATTTCATAGCAAGAGCTCTGTTTGATTGGGCCCAAAAATAAAGAAAACTAACACCTATTGCTATGCGTATCAAATATCTTTCCACCTTAATCTTATGTATAAGCACATCCTTCAACTTTCATCATTATAATAGGGGTAGTTGATTGGGTGTTTCATTTCTTATAACCAATAATCAGCTACATCAGTAAATATGTACAAATTCTTAAAATATTTTAAAGGTGGTTTAATAAATAAAAATATAATAAATAAAATGGGGATTATAACTACGAATTACAAAAAATGATAAACAACAGCTGATCTAATGAAAACTTTCCTGGACAAGTGAAGACGTGGCCCTTTTTTTTCCCTCTTGAAGCACCACAATGAAAGACATTCTCATTGACACAAAGGAGAAAGATAAAAGAAAGAAGATAATATTTTGTGTGTTTTTTGCATAAGGTTGTTGTTTTTGACCGAAAAACATATTTTTGATCTCCTCAGATATTCTCACCTCCTTTCCGAAGCAAAATATACAGAAAGTAAGAACATTCGAACTGAATGAACTGATGTGAAGTGAGGAGCTGTAAGAATTTTCAAACTGATCGAGTTAAGTGAGGAGAGACAAGAAGTTTCGGCGGTTGCTCCCGAATTTGGTTTCAGTGCCATCATGTGAGATTTTTTTTCTTAACCTAGGAAGATTTATTTTTTGTATTACATGTCCTTGACGTGTAAATGTAAAATAAAGGTGATGCCAATAGCTGTGATGTATCATCGTGTTGTTTCGTCACAATGTACATACATATATAAAATGAATTATTTTCCACAAATAACGGCCCGGAATTGATAATTAGATTCCATTGTAGTACGTCTAGCAGCCTGGTCGAGGGTTCGAATAAAGGTCTTCTAAAGTTGACATAGGTGTTCTAATAACTGAATTATTCAGGTGAAGTAGGGAACTCTCTTTTTATTCGTGAAAATCTGCTACATATATGGAGAAAAAAAAAGTAAACAAACCAGCTATTCAAGGATATCTTAATCTGCAGGGCAATGTAAAAAAATATATATATATTTATATGGTTCATATAACTTTATACAAAGAGAATATTTATGAATGCATTCCTTTAAGAGGATACGAATTCTCTAAGATGTGTAATTTCATCTCAGAGCTAGTTATTTTCATGCTCAAATCCAAAACTACTTTAAATGATTAAATCACCAATTCTATTACTCATTAGATATGACATTCTACGAAAACAAGAAATGGTTGAAAGTATATACATTATTTCCTTTAAAAAAAATTGTATACCTTCAATGAAAACTTGAGCGGGGAATAAACAGTTAAAACATTTTTAAAATGAAATACGCATTTGATAACTTTAATATCTATTTAAGTTGATAATAAGGAAATATTTATTCCTTATTATAAACTTTAAGGGAATATTTATCAACGAATGTCTCTCAATTGAGTAAAATTCACTTAAGTCCCTCTTCGAATATATTTTGTTCTTAAATCAAAAATCAAGCCAAACGCCCTAAAACTAACTATGTCATTGAATCTTCTATTAGTAGAAAAATGATATATTATGTCAACAAAAAATTGTAAATAAAATGAACATGCATTATTTGTCGCCAAATATTTGTTTATGCCTCAAAATGTATTCTGAATTATGGGTAATAAACAATAAATGCATAAAAAACGAAACATTTCGGCTACACAACTTTATGCAAGGAGAAAATTGATAAAAGCATGCCTTATAAAGGATTCAGAAAATTATTTCTGAACCAAATATGGAGGGGCGAAAAAGAACATTTCCGGAGCGAAACGATACTGAAAGTCATTACGAAGCCACCCAATAGAATAGCTTTACACATCATCCGGCCACAAATCATGACGGCTTCCGACCCAACTTCAAATATAAAATGAAAATGAAAAAAAAATTGATTCTAAATCAAATTCCGACCCAAAAATAATTTGAAACTTTTCATACGACTTCTAGAGTGTCATGGCGAAAACGGTCCCAAAGAGAAAAGCATAAGAAAACGTTTTAAAGCATTCAGCCTCGAAACCCAAAAGACAGTCAAAGATATATTACCATCTGCAGCCTTTCCCATGAGTGAAATACCCATTGGAAAGAAACTGCCTTTAAATCGGAAAGAAGTATAGCGGGCATTATAACTCCATAGTTGTATATTTTACATGCTTTTCTATTTTAAGTTATGGCCATCATATTTTTTAAAATGTGGTTTCCGAAAACAGAGATAAAAAACTTGGCCTCCCCATGTTGTTACTTTGATTTCTTTTAAGATGCTGTTTTTCATTTCACGAAATAAATAACAAAACAGTCCGGGGAACGTAGCATGATTTCATCGAAAAGATGAAATTTTTATTATTATTGTGGCAAACAGCATTTTTGATTATAAACAAGATTTCTGACTTTATGATCAGTTATTTACCTGAGCATATTTTTTACATATTCGTAACACTAGTCATTCCGCATAGAAAATGCAAAAAAGGGTTAAAGAATGAATAAATATTTTGATAATATTACAACAAATATTGTACTTGTATAGGAAATGATTTCGAAGAAACTGTACAAACCTCTAAAATTTCGCTGGAGGTTTCCAACTACTGTTTAGAGAGGCTCTTAAGGTAACGTATAATTTGTCCGTCAAAACTTTATAGAGAATTGCTCCCTTCTACCCAGACTTGGGTAGATATAATTTGAAGTGGCACTCTAAATGAATTTGATACAAACACAGTTTATACATGAAACAATGTTTATTGAATTCGTTGCACATATAGAATTTGCTATTACAGCAATAAGCATACGTACTACTTGTACGGAATATATATTATCATTCAATAAAAATACACATTGCAAATACTCACAAACCAGCAGAGAGTCAAACCAGCAGTACTGCCACGTAAACTTTGGGCCTGCTAAGCACAAGCGCCGGTTAACACCTGGAACTGCTTACCTCGTAGCTCCCTCTCGCTTATCTATCAACCTTAACAACACCTCTTCAAAACCTTTCTCGCTTTAATCAAGCTGCATGGTATTTATACCAAGCGCGTATGCCGAAATCAGCATATCTCAAGCAGCTTCTTTAATTCATTCACTCAAAAGTTCGATTCTTGTGAATCGAATCTTATGTATACCCTACAACTTTGTAAGCTAAATATTGCAACTTTTATTACCATAATGTTAAAATGTACCAGTAGCTGAGTATCCTTTCATATTCATAAGCCGAAACAGGCTAGTTTCACTCATTAAATTCTCATACTTGGTATAAACAATCAAGAAATAGTATAGAAGTCAACATTTTTCATATAGGGTGCAGGTGGCCCAATTGGCAACGGCATCGAGCCAGTAACCGGCAAGTTGCGGATTCGATGCCCGTTTCCGACAAATCCCCCGCCATATACACTGCACTTAGGGCGGCTGGTGCACGGGAAAAATCTGTCGTAGCTGCAATGTCCTTCAAGTTCCCAAAATACTTCTGGAGGTGTGGGGTCAAGTGTTTCCGGTCTCGTCCCTTAACTCGGTTCAAAATTACGGGACCGGTTCCTAGGGGGCGATGCTGGTTCATCTATATGGTGCCACCATAATAAAGAGGCCAGTAAAACCACGGTGATAACAGGCGAATGTTTAAAGAGACAAGGTCTCCGCATTGAAAAACAAATTTCGTATAAAATGAAATTATTTTGAAATTAAAATTGACTACAAGAAAACATTATAATTACATTCATGCCGTAAACACGTATTTTGAACTTAGAGAAGTCCCAGCAATCAAATTTTTGTTGATGTTAAGAAAACAATATTTGTAACATTCGTCTTGAAATTAGAGTTCATTCGTTCTGTTATACTTTAAAAGAACTCCCTTATTTCCATGGTCTTTTACTGTAAATTTTGATGGTAAAAAGTCCCATTTTACAAAAACAGATATTTACTGTAAGTGCAGTAAATTTGGCCGGCCATTTCTGTCGGTGTTTTTAATGAAGAGGAGCGGAGCTTGTAATTTACATGTAATGTCACATCACTTGAAATAATCTTTTGTACAAATTTCTTTAACTTGACGTTAAAACTCTAACTCAGAGATTCCCAATGGGGTCCAGGTGGACCCCTTGGGATTCGATGGAAGTTTAAAAAGGGTATATAGTATTCCAGGGGTCTATTGGGGGTCTATGATAAATGTTTCTGTTTTAAAATTTAATTTAATTTTTTAGGAATGTAATTATTAGATAATAATATCAGTTTTAATATGTATAAATACAGATTTGCATAGGGCGGAGTGATCCACACATCTAAAGTCGAATGTCATGACGCTTTTGTATATGCCTCGAATGCCGCCGTCGGCTTTTATTTGTGTACCAACACTAGGCAGAACAGGGGAAATCCAGTGGACCTTAAACAGCATATGGGTCCTCCCGATGCAACCAATCAGAAGCAGTTTCGTTTTTCTCTTGCGATGTTTGTGCAATTACAATCTGTTTCTGAAATCTTGTTTATATTTGTGAAATTAAAAATGAAAATAGTACAAAAATAATAAAACATAAACCTAATGAACCACTTTTTCTAATTTTTTTGTTCATATTCTTAGTCAAATTGTTATCTTTAAGTGTTTTTTGTGCAATTATTAGTATCATAATTATGTTGTAAGCTGTATATTATGGAGAAAAATGTTACGGGGTCCATGAAGAAAATCATTCTTTTAGGGGTCTATTAAAGGAAAAAGGTTGGGACCCTGCTCTAACTGATCCATCTCGTGACTTCTCCAACAATATTTTCGGAAAACTTCCAAATCACAAGCACTTAGCCATTTCCAGACCGAACAAATACGATATCTCGAGCACCAGATTTTAAAACCTGATGTATCCTCCATTCTAAAAAATGAACAATAAATTACTGGCATCCCAGTTGCCAGTAATTTACTATTAAATTTACAGATTTTTTTCAACATATGCAGACCAAAGAGTGCAATTTTTAGTTTATTGTATCACATGGTTTGCTACATTAGCTTACATAAGAAAATAATATTTTTAAAAATTTCATAACATGAAATCCGTTTAGCTAAACAAATTTTTGGAAAAAATAGCAAACTTGAAGGTCGTTATTTGCACCGAGTAAAGAAGTCTTTGAAATTTACGAGGGAGAATTAATTTAAAACTTATTCTACAAATGATTTTCAATTTTTATAAAATTTATGACAAAAAATAGAAAACTTGCAGGTCGTTATTTGCACCGAGTAAAGAAGTCTTTGAAATTTACGAGGGAGAATTAATTTAAAACTTATTCTACAGGTGATTTTCAATTTTTATAAAATTTATGACAAAAAATAGAAAACTTGCAGGTCGTTATTTGCACCGAGTAAAGAAGTCTTTGAAATTTACGAGGGAGAATTAATTTAAAACTTATTCTACAAGTGATTTTCAATTTTTATAAAATTTATGACATAAAATAGAAAACTTGCAGGTCATTATTTGCACCGAGTAAAGAAGTCTTTGAAATTTACGAGGGAGAATTAATTTAAAAATTATTTTACAAGTGATTTTCAATTTTATAAGACAAGAAGAAAATATAGAATGGTTCTCTAAAAGTTTGAAGTATAACCTTAGAATCTTGTATTCTCAAAGACAAATTCCTTAAATTTTGGATTATGAGCGAACAATAATTCGTTTTTGCTATTTATTTTACTTCTATCTATTTATCATGAAATAAAATGACTCCATTTTTTTCACTGATAATTAATTATGCAATCTATTAACACATTGTTGACTGGTCACGAGACAACTCGTGTTCTCATGCACAAACGCATATGACCAGTAACGAGTTAACTCATGTTTAGCTGAAAGCTAACTCGATTTAACTCATGTTTCGAGCGAAAGCTAATGAGCGTGAGCGGTCAATAAAATTTCCGGTCAACAAGGAGAAATTTTATTATAATCATATTTTCTCCCTAATCATAAATGAGATATGATTAGGGAAAGATGACCTTATTTTGATTTTTTGAAGGAAATCTCAGCTGTTATCAATTTTTCAAAAATTTTAGGGCAGGGCTCGATTTAGAAAATTCTTGACTATAGGCACAACTAGGGATGGGGGCCCCCTAACACTGATGTGGGCGTAAAATTTCCAAAATTGACACAGAAACAAAATAATCATGAATCATTGTGAAAGTACCATTTTACCAAGAATTGGCTATTTGAAGCGCAGAAGCCTAGAACATTATCAAATAACAAAAAGCAATACGACATATTAACTTCATCAGTAAAACACCAATACAATGCAACCAGAAACACTTATTAATCCCTTATATACACTATAACATACAGATGATGAACTAAACATATAACTACACGTATGATGAACCAATCAATCAAATTTGAAAGGATATATACAAAAAATGCTATTAAAAAAGGTAATATAAAAAAATTGGGAATTTTTTCTTTAAAATAAAAATTTTGGGGGGACCCAACATTCGGGGGCCCCTAGGCCCGGGCCTACTGAACCTAATGGAAAATCAGGGCCTGTTTTAGGGTAATAAGACATAAATAATAATATTTTGAGCATAAACTTAAACCTTAGAAACTTTTTTTCTAAAAATAAGCTTTCTAGTAAATAAATAAATACGTCGCACTACATTTTCGAATGGTACCCTTTACTCGGCATTTAAGTTTTATGTACCAGTCTAGTTACTATAATCTAATTTCTGCAATACGCGATAGCACCTGTATGCAAAAGCTTTTAGACTGCAAGTTGTAATACTGAAGAAATCTTATGCACAATGGAATAGCTAATTACGTCATTTATATTATAAAATCTCCTACAAATAAGTGCAATCAAATTTTTATGAGAAAACTTTTTCGTCAAACTTTTAATACTCATAATGTTATGATACAGGTATATTTAATGATGACAGCTGTAAATATTGAATAGACTGAAATATAACAGACGAATGACATTTCAACAGCCGCAGAGACTGGAAACCTTTTACTAAAATAGTCTACGTTTAAACTACCAAGCATTATACCAATGAAATTATTTATTCATGCGCACGACGTGTGTCCATTAAATTGCCATAACTATATATAGAAGCAAACATTTTAACAGATTATCCACTTCAAAAAAAGTAAATAATGATGTCAAAGTGAGAAATTTTTGGAGGTATTTTATATTTTAACGCACTAGCTTTCAGAGAAAAAGTCTTCTTTCGATAGCATGTATGTGTTAGAATGTATTAAAACAAACACACACACACACATACATACATACATAAATACATACATGTATATATATATGTGTGTGTGTGTGTGTATGTGTGTAAGAAGTTAATTAATTGCTACAATAAATAAAAGTATGCGTGTGTACGATAAAACGTTTGACGTTACACCATTATGGTACTTTGATAAAGTGATATGGTGATTTTATTCTCAATTTTTTCCTCCATCGTTTATCGTTTATTTTCCTTTATCGTTTCATGCAGTAATGTCTTGAATCATTGCGTTTGTCAAATGACAAAATTTATCAGAAACCATTGAATAAAATCTCGTTTAATAAAACCCGATCCATTAAAGAATTATTCCCGTCACTATTTATTGAATCCTATTTGTTATGGTTAATGGCAACTTGATCATCGTTAGGAAAAGTGAACAGAACCTTGACCTATTCATACATCGAATTACATTGGCTACATTATAGTGGGATCCAACATTGCTCTCTATATCCGGGATTCGAACCTGAACCCACACAGCGATACTAACCACTATACAATATCAGCGGCCCATTTCTGGTGCCGTTTCTTTTACTGAATAAAATCGAGATGTAAAAGAAAGAGGATGATTTTTATGACGCGGCAATGCTTATTTTTTGTCCCACAATTTTAATTCAGCAGTTGGAATAAATTAATATTTTTTATAATTAAAAAACTTCAAATTAATTTAGGTCAACCTTTAGCTATAAGGATTTATATTAGTTCTACTAACTGATGGCAGGATAAATAATGTAGAAAAGAGAGAAAAAATGGCGCAATATTTTACCTGAAATATTTGATTATTTCTGTGTGGCTTTTTCTCCTCACAGAGGAGAGCAACGATTGAGTTCATAAATATCTCCTAATAACGGCCCAAACTCCAATAACCTATAATAGACTGTGAATACTACCATTTACTTTAATTACTTTCTTCTCTTTTTATGCTTTTTCGCTACAAGCTATTTCCGTTAATTAAACATTGAACGCATCCAACTTTCATGCACTTGTATAATGTCATTTTATGCGGCATCCAAATTAATTTTCATTTTTCGCTCTTCGTTCCACGAAAGTGCTATTGTAGTCCAGTCAACGAATGATTCTAGGTGGAAAGTCATAGGGCGGAAGAACTGACTTCAGAACTTTGTTTGGACTAGTTAGGAAGTAAACATACTAAACGTCCCCGGTTCTAGGGGGGAGCAAGGGGGGAAGGGGGGCCTAAGTAGGTACCATTTTTTGGTTTTTCGCTTATAACTTGAAAATGGTTGATCGTACATAAAAACTTTTCCCAAGGTTTGTCTCTCAGATCGACGGTGAAGAAATTCAAGAGGCGAAGTTTATCGAAAAAAAGGGGGGTAAAATTTATTTTTTCATAAATTAGCGATTTTCTCCGGCTCATTTCTCAGAAACTGTTGAAGATACGAATAAACTTTGTATTTACATTTTGTAGGAAATTTCGTCAGCTTTAATTTTCACATAAGAATTTTTTTGTAGGATCTACCGTTTACGAGTTATAAGCGAAAAACAAAAAAAATGGGACCTTCTTAGCCCCCCCCCTCCCCCCTTGCTCCCCCCCCCCCCCTTAGAACCGGGGACATTTAGTATGTTTACGTCCTAACTAGTCCAAACAAAGTTCTGAAGTCAGTTCTTCCGCCCTATGACTTTCCACCTAGACACCTCTTTTGAGCAATCGTTGACTGGACCACTGTGGGGAGAAAAACTGAAACGTGACCAGAGGCAGCTTGTTTATGTTTACAGATTGATGAACGATTACGTTCACAAAATAAAACAGGATAATCTTAATTTGAACTCCTTTAGGAAATTATTCAAAGAAAGAAACAGTCAAATTAACCGAATTTCAATGTTCCAGTCACCAGGGCTTCAGATGATCTAACGTTCATTTTACCATTTACACGACAAGGAAAGAGAAATGTTTTGGGGGAAAAGAAACAGTCAAAATGGCATAAAATGTTAGAAAATTTATGAATAATTAGACGAATAAGTATATTCATTTATCAGCTATTTTACCGTAATTACATTTTTACATCATGTTTTTTTTATTTTTTTTTTTTGTTTTTTCTAAATTTTAAAATCCTGTGTAACCCCCACTACTGGACACAAACATTTTTGTATGTTGGTAGTGTTGGCAATACTAATGAAGAAATAATGAGATGATTTAGCCTGAATTGTTTCAAAATATTTCTTGGACTTCAAAGTTAGTAACTTACTTTCGTGCTTCTCTGCAAAAGTAATAGCATTTTTTCTCTAATGTTTTATTTTGACTTTCCATTCATTACATCCATATATAACACTACATAGACTTACATATTCAAAATGATTTTAAAAAACTGAAATTCTGAAGACAAGTTATTGAAAAATCTTTCTTTTGCACGAAAGTGAGAAAATCATGCAAAGAGAGCTATTAGTTCAAGAAAAAAAAAAAAAAATATATATATATATATATATATATATATATATATATATATATATATATATATATATATAACGACAAACTAGATGGAAAAGGGTCGTCTAAAATTTACACACGTTAGGTTGGTGAAAAATTTTTTAGTTCCTCTTCGTACTTATCAAAATATGTGATGTTCAGAAAATTTTGGATGACATTACAAGACTGGTTTTTCAACTGGAAAGGGGGATAAACAAAATTAGGAACTAATGTTCATGGAAATGAAGTATTTGTATAGGTAGCATATTAACAGAGTGAAGAGGGCCTTCTGTGAAGTCCTTCCTTCTTTGAGACACGTCCAGTTGAAAGCGACATTCTATTTTTCAAAGCTGAAAACCTACGCACCGTCGTGTAGAGAATGCAAATATCGCGGCCTGAAATTATGACAAAAGTACTCCGAGTCAACATTGCCCACAGCATCAAGTTCTATATTTTTCAGAAACTTTACAATTTTACATAGTAATTTTCCTTAAATATGAAAATTATTCTTTCTTCTCTCAGTATACGGATGATTTCACATCTTAAGATACATTTTTCGGCTGACTTATCATATACTTAAAAGATTAAAACTATTAGTTATCACATACTTAAAAGATTAAAACTATTAGTTTTCATAATATTAAACTTTCTGTAAGTGAATTAATAATATAAAGCTTTACTACTCGCAGATTTGCCGAAAATTAGGTTATAAACACACGAAATTCAATAACTATGACATTTGCACTGCATAACATTAGTATTAATTGCTAGGAATACCCGGCAATATTTCCAGCAGCACTTTCTCAAAACATACAAATCTTTAAGACGAGTGAAAATATATCACCTTCACCAGGGATACTCAAGCCCGCCAAGCTTTTTGTGCGTCCCGAGACACTCATACTCATTATCAAGCAAGTGCTTTTGTAAACATCCTTTTGGAAATTAAAGCACTGAAAAATACAAAAATGTATCACCTGCTGTTCATGTTGTTTACAACATGGTGTCTTTGTGAATCATCCAATTCCAAAATGAAATATGGTGAAGAACGTATATAGAAATCGGCTTACTGATTCTTACCTTGATGACGTATTAAGAGTAAGGGCCTGTTCACATAGAATCCATCAACGTCAGCGTTACTAGTATTGAAATATATTTAACCAATTACAAACCTCCAAACGATTATCCACGAAATTGTTAATGTCTGTGATTGGTTTAAAATATGTCAATACGAGTAACGCTTACGGATTCTATGTGAACAGGCCCTAATATGTAGGAAGTGTAAACCTGATTTATCGAAAATAGTCAAAGGTTTGTCTCAACATAAAAAAATCATACTCCTTTTTAAATAATCGTTTGAAAACGTTTAGGTTTCGAGTTTTACTTTTTACATTATTATATTATAAGGTATAGTATACTATGTTGCGGCCCGCGTAGTCTAGCAAACATGCATGCGGCCCGAGAGAAAAAAAAAAAGGTTGAGTATGACTGACCTAGACCTAGACCAACCAGATTGTCCTGCGAATGAATACTGCTGTAGAATACTGCTGGTATTCATTTTTCATAACTGCGTCCTGTCTTCTTAGCAAATGATTCTAAGTAAATACTTTAAAGAAACTTGTGGATTAAAAGTAAAGTGTGCTACTAGCCAATCAGCTCTCGACTTTCATCATTTCAATTACCTTTCAAATTAAGCTTTTAAAACCGCCAGAAAAATGTGTGTTGCCCGGGAAACACGAAGACGAATTACTTAATGCATTCGGAACTCTTCCCCTCAGACAAATACAATCAAAGTATATCAGATCTTTTATGGTTAAAAAAAGCAATTGCAGTTGTTAAAAAAATTATTTAATCAACAGATTAGGACAATTTTTTAACAAACTTTTATGATGATATAAAATGAATGCAACGACAAAATGTTACTAACCAAACTTACCATTTCAACACTACTTTTAGAGAGTAAAACTATTAAAATCTAAGATTTAAAAAATTGTATTTTATCCAGATTGAATTTTTGAAAAAAAAAAGACATTAAAGTTTAAGACCCAGAAAACTAGATCAGAAAGATAAAATATTCGAGTGAAATATCATTGCCAAACGGAGAAACAGGAAGCATTTCAACATGACCGTCTAGCGTCTCCGTCATTAATCCATAATTTTTCTGGAATATGATCCTAGTGGCAGACAAAACGACTAAATCATGACGAAAAATACTTTCAGTCGGAAGTCGAATTCATACATTCGCCTCTCCCCTCAGCTGACAAAGAGAAATGTTTCATCGAAAACAAACTCCGCCCATCTTTTTCCAATTGTTCCCGCATTTCGTGAAGGCCTGAAATATTTTGAAACTTTTATGCGATATAACTGACGATGTAAGTTTAGATTTTATTTCCTTTTTTTTTAATATATCTCAAAGAACTTTAGCAGATGACGAAATGCATTTTGAAGGTATCTTTTAAGATGGTAATTTGTGCATGATATTTGGTAAATATAAATTATTATTTTGGCTTAGAAATAGGAAATCTGCATTTGTTATTTTAAATTTTATGACAACAAAAATTTTAAAAGCAAGAAAGGCCATTTTAAGCGTCTCAAATTCAAACAATTAAAAAATAAATAAGTGAATAATATTCATCAATTTCATTTGCACGCGCATTTTTATCAAGAGGCTAGAAAATTATAATCAGATGGCAATTAATTGCTTATTTAAATGTTATGGTTAAGACCCATAGCACTCCAGAGAGTACTGCCGATCGAAAACAAAGGCGGAAATTCACATCTCCCTAAACATGCTTGCTAAAACGATAAGTCATAACTCCATTACACAGGTAATTTAATTACTGGCCTTGTAATATACCTAGTTTGAATCTGTTTTCTCCAAACTCAATGAAAACAACAAAAATTCTTACAGTGACAAGTATTAAAGTTTTATTTATGTTGATTAAACGTAGAAAATTACATTCGATAGTGAAAAGGTTAGGAGCATGTCTTCGGAGAGTTTTAAAATCGAGAGGGGACTTTATGAATATCTCCAATTCATAAGCTGACAAATAATTACAACACAAAAATTTCTTTTAAACACACGTATTCATCAGTTGGCTAGGAAATTTCATTAAATAGAGAATTTCTAAATACAATTTCATACCAATGACTGAGTTTCCTAGAAATGCAAAAACAAGAAAAAAAATTCAAATTCAGACAGTAATGAAACAAAAAAGGGATAAAACATTTCATTTCTGAAAATCTTTACTAGTAGTGACCCTGTGGTAATTGGTGTAGTTTTTGGATTACAGTGTATCCAAACTAATATCGAAATAATACTATTAAGGTTAAGAATAGCTGCGAGACAAAAACAAAACAGCTTTAACCATCATTTAAATAGCTGAAACATATATCTCTTCTCTGAAATACAGATAACTATTGATTGCGTTTGAGAAATTTACTTTCCATGAAATGATAGATGATTCAATTGAAGATAAAATTCGGCCTCTCTCTCTTTATTTTGAGCTCCCAAATGTTATATTTTGTTCATTTCGTTGACCTAAGCAGTAACCATTTACGATGATGCATAAACAAAGGAAAATTTTCTTAACCAGATTGTACGCAGTATGCTAATCTCAAGAGTTAGACCTTGTAGTGTGTTCATCTAACTTTAGCTTTTGTTCATATATATGAGTACGTAATCTGGATGCATGTACGTATCTGGATCCTAATGTACGTATTGGCCTATAGAATATACTGGAAGTCAATATTCTATAGGCCAATCTAACTCTTCTATTTAAAACCTTACAAATTTGCGAGGAATATGATTAATATGGTACTAAAGGGAGTTCGAAGATTTACTATTAGGAAAATATAATATTTGCAATTCTGAGGTGATTTCTAGCCCAGGTATGTACATGATATGCAGGAATCCAGTGAAAAATTCGTTATAATTTAAGCAACTCTAGATCGGGATAAACGTCGGAAATGGATGATGATACTGAATAAATAAGAAGACGAAGAAGTTTGTCAGTGGTTCCCAACCTTTTTCAGCTGGCGACTCACCTTTCCTTATTGGAATACCTCCACGGTCCATCGGTCTACGGTGGAGTAAAAAACCTTATTTGTATCGTATCCCTTCCTTATGTATATATAATTTACCATCAAATATTGCACATATATATATATATATATATATATATATATACACTCATGGACAAAAAAATTTGCGCACCAAGAAGGAGTCGTCAAAATGAAACGGAATTTTACATACGTAATGACTACTTTGATATAAGTAAATGATAAGAAAATCAAAGAAAAAGGATAATTTATTTCAGAGAAAAAGGCAAAAGAACGGAGGAGTTAACACTCCGTTGGACCCCCTCTAGCGCGAATGCACGATGCGATACGATCGGGCATTGAATCATACAAGTTCTGTATGATGTCTTGAGACATGTCGTTCCATATTTGCTGTAACCTTGCCTCTAGTTCGTTCAAACTCGTGGGATGCCCAACTCGTCGTCCCAAATGATCCCAGATATGCTCGATTGGAGACAAATCTGGGGATCGGGCAGGCCAAGGAAGGGTAGTAACAGTGCGGAGACAGTCTTGTGACACCCTTGCCGTATGAAGCCGAGCATTGTCTTGTTGAAAAATGGCTCCTGGAAGCCGTTGCATGAACGGCAACACATGTGGTTGCAGGATTTCATGAACATACCGCTGGGCTGTCATGGTGCCACGGAACCATACTAGGGGTGACCGTGTATTGTAGGCAACGGCACCCCATACCATCACACCAGCTGTGGGAGCGATGTGTCGCTGTACAGCAAAGGCAGGATTGAAGCGTTCACCACGGGCTCTCCACACACGAACACGATTGTCATCACTGCCGAGATTGAATCTGGATTCGTCGCTAAAGACGACCTGGTTCCATGCCGCTGCAGTCCAGTTTCCTCGTGCGCAGCAAAACTCCAAACGGAGGCGTCGATGGGTGGGAGTCAAGGGCAGCACACGTAATGGGCGCCGCGATACCAACTGTCCTTCAGCCAGGCACCTTCGTATGGTTCGAGAAGACACAGAGGCCCCTAGTGAAGGTGCTACCTGTGCCTGGATGGCGGCCGATGAAGCAGTTGGCTGTACGCGTGCATTTCTTACGATGTGGCGGTCTTCTCGACGACTGGTCTGTCGAGGGCGTCCTGAGCCTGGTCTTCGTGTACATGACATCTCTCGGGTCCACTGGTCCCAACACCTCCTCACAACACAATCAGAGCGGCCTAATTGACGAGCTACTCGCCTAGCTGACCACCCAGCTTCCATCATCCCGACGATTCTCCCCCTCTCAAACTGCGACAACTGCTTATATTGTCTTCGAACACGGCGAGTCTTCCTTTGTAAATGATTCAGCACACTCAAACAAGCTTTGGTTACCTGTTTTATACTCCACAGAGTACGATGTTCAACGCCCTCTACCGGCTATACGTAATGCGCAATCACGCTGCATTTCTAATCATTTGCATATCTCCCCAACATGTACCTTCATTGCAAGTTTCGTTACGATCCCGCAATTATTTCTTGGTGCGCTAATTTTTTTGTCCATGAGTGTGTATATATATATATATATATATATATATATATATATATATATATATATATATATATATATATATATATATATATATATATATATATATATATGAAGATACAGATTGATTATTGATAAACAATTTGTGTTCTGATTTGAAAATGGTTGACAAAATATAAGCACTTTGTAGCAAAACAGTTATTTATTTAACAATAGATATACGTTTGCAATATATGCAACAAGTGGTTTCATACTCACTAACAAGTGTTCCTAGGTGAAGATAAAAACTACAATTATAAAAGTACACAAAGACCATTTTAATAGTTTTAGGATCGAGTCGCGACCCACCGGTTGGGAACCGCTGCTCTAGGTCATAGATAGCCATACCGTCGATCGCGAGCTACTAGTAGCTCGCGGGGAAATTTTAGGTAAATCGCGGTCACGCTCAGGTTGACTATCCTGAAGTTGTACTACTCAGCTCAGTCCGCTGACTCACGAAAACAACTAAACTTGTGTAAGTTACTCCCGCACAACCGTCATTCAGTGTCATAGTTGTTTGAGCGAGAGTAGATGTATATTAGATATTATAGAGCGAGAGTCAGATTAGAGCCAGATGAGTTGCATCCCATTAAGGTTATGTCTTTATTATTTTCGTATGTATATAAGACATTTGTAAATGTGGATAGTTTGATTTAATCTTTTATACTAAACTAGGTTTGTTCTAATGATGGCGAGATCAAGAAAAATACAAAAACTTATCATTTTCATCTCGAATGGGAAACCGATTACTTTTTTCCCAGGTAAAGGACACGTGTGTATGCTTTGTAATGTAAGTGTATCAGTTGGGAAGATAGGAAACGTCGAACGTCATTTCAAAACTGTTCAGTCAGGGACTGAAAAGGATTTCCCACTGAATTCTGCTTTAAGGAAAGAAAACGTAATGCAGTTAAAATCTCAACTAAATGCTCAACAATATACTTTTTTGAAGACATTAGCCAAGAATAAGGCAGCAACTGAGGCATCAATCCTGAGTTTCTAAAGTGATCGCCCAAAATAAGAAACCTACGAAGAGGATGAGTTGATGAAAGCTGAATTTTTAGAAGCTGCACATACATTATTTGACAATTTCAAAACAAATCGGAGATAATGTCTGCTATTGAATCTGAACAGCTTTCTGCAAATACAGTAATGAGAAGAGTTGAAGCTATGAGTTCTGATGTAACTTCACAACTTAAAACTGACTTTGATCGCTGCAGTTATTTTCCCCTACAACTTCACGAATCAACTGATATAGTTGATACAGCTCAGTTGGCCGTTTTTGTAAGAGTGGCTTTTGATGATTTTGAAAAAAGAGAAGAGCTGGTAAAAGTTATACCACTTACAGGACAAACATACTACGGGACAGGACATATTTTTAGCATTTAAAAGGCAATTCGACTCTGAACATATTCCTGTAAAGAAGTTGGTGGGCTTAGCAACCGATGAAGCTCCTGCTATGGTAGGTGGGGAGAAGGGATTATTTGCCTTGTGTCGTAAAGACAGCAGCTTTCTGAAATTTCTGACTTACCATTGTATAATACACCAGCAGTCACTATGTGGAAAGTTCCTAAGTATGAACAATGTAATGAAAACAGTCGTAAAAGTAGTAAATAAAATGTGAGCACATGCACTTCAGTTTGTTCAGGGCACTGACTGAAGAGTTAGAATTCCAATATGGTGATCTATTGGTTCATACAGAAGTTCGTTGGCTTAACAGAGGCAGAGTTTTGCAACGCTTTTCCAGTATGAAGTTTATAAAAAATAAGTACAGAAACAGACTGACTGATGAACATTTGGAAAACTTCATTCGAATGGCAGCTATGACCTACACACCTAACATTAAAAAAAATTGTTGATGACAAAAAAGAGTGCCATCCTTCTCATTAAACTTAATTAGTTAGATGAAAAAAAAATTGTTCTTACACTTCTTATTAAGTTCTTTACAATATAAACAATTTTATTCAATTGGATGTAATATTTACTAGAAATGTATGTTTATAGGTAATAAATAAAGTGTTATTTAGAAAAAAATATATTTTTGTCCTGGTTTCCTTTGGTAGCTCACAGTAAGATTTACGAACAGTACGGTTGCTCAGTGGCTACAAAATTTGGCTCAGTGCTCCGCAACCGCCGTGCCGCGGCACACTAGTGTGCCGCCAGTTGATCTTGACTGTGCCACGGTAATTTTATCGATAATAATAATAATAATAATAATAAAATAACCACTACATTACTTAAAAATTTCTCTAAGTCAAATATTCCTCTAACTTTTTGCCAATATGTAATTTCTCTCTGTCTAAATTATACACAAAACAAAAACATGTAGTTACCATACATTGTATGTATGCTCGAGCGACGGCACCTTTGTGTAAGAGCCTCTAGATTTAGGAAACGAGGATTTCAGTTTCCCTGACTGCGCATGCGCGTCAGACTTTCTCGCGTTGAATTTGCTTGTGGATAAGTTTTGCAATGGCTGGTAACTTATCGCTATTTTTAATTTCACCAATAAATATTTCTTTAAACCAGAGGAAAGTCATATTTGGCAACTTATTTTCTTTCCTATATAAATTTTACTGATTTTTATTTTGTGTTGGGAGCCTCATTCACATACTCCTTGCACATACATTGTAAAGTGTTTTATGAAATACTTCGAAGTTTAAAATGATATTTTAAAGTCAAGTAAACAATTTTAGTTGTTCTATAAAATATTTTTATTTGTACTTTTTAATTTGCCTTTCAGTTCTAATTACTGAAATACACGATTATAACAATCCTGCATACATAAGACAAACACCTAACAACTGTATTAGTTGCTCACTAAACTTTAAAAATAAATATTAATTACATGAATTACAAAGTACATTAACTGCAAATAATAATTCATGCTGATAATCATTCCCATATAAAATCATAAGTTATAAGCGTACAAAGCAAACAGTACTAATCTATACAGGGTTCCCACCTATATCCGTTACATCCCCCTTAACTTCTAAACGGTGACAGCTTAGGCCATAAAGTTGGTGACTAGATAGAGTAAAAGGCTATGCGCTACTCGATGAGACAACTTACAATGCCATCTATCGGGAAATTTTGGAATTAACGATTTTATCGCAAAAACGGTACGAGATACGGCAAAGAAGTCATTTACAAAGTTGTTCCGATTTAGTAAGAAAAGACACCTTGCCCACATTAATACTTAAAACAGAATGTAGAAAATGAACATTTGTTTAGTCACGATTTCGAAAATTGTCCTGTCATAAAGAATGGATGTTGCACAATGTGCAGCGAGAAATCTAGTCCAGAGTGCAAATGTGTATAGTGGCTAATGGAGAGTATTTTCAGCAACATAAATAAATGATCCTGAAGATAGGGAAGTGTCTCGGTTTCTTTCTTCCACTCTTTATGACATGACAATTTTCGAAATCGTGACCAAACAAATGTTCATTGAGCAACTCTCAGTCAAGCTGGTCGACCCATAGCATTTTTTTCAAGAACACTGAACAAGTCTGAAATTAATCCTTCATCTGTTAAGAAAGAAGCATATGCTATCGTGGAATCTTTGCGCTTCTGGCGACATTGTCTGATTGGTAGACCTTTTGAGGTATTCACCGATCAAAGGTCTGTCTCATTCATGTTTGACAAATATCATTCCAGCAAAATCAAGAATAAAAAGATTATGCGTTGGAAACTAGAATTGTCATGCTTCAAGTTTGATATCCTCTACCGCCCTGGAAGTAAAAATGCTACTGCAGATGCATTTTCAAGAATAACTGCATCAATTAAACCTGATGCTTGCTGTGTAAAGTTACATTATATAAAGTTGAAAATATGATCTACAGACATGTAGTGTCACTGGTAATGTAAATATAAATCAAATCTTAGAAATTCACGTGAAGAAACCTCTTAAGGGGACAAGGGACCTTCAAACTCGAATTTCTTAATTTTGAATTTTTTAACTCTATATAAAAAATGAGAAAGATTAATTTTCTTTTTTACTGCATTGAAAACCCTAAGAATTCAAAATAAGGATTTTTTTGCAGAATAATGACTGTTTTTCAAAATTTTTCAAAAATGCTAACGTTATTCAAAATGCTCTGTACGCATTCTATATTAATTAAAGTCTTTAAATTTTTTATTATGAGTTTACTATATGTATATAAATACAAATGTGCATTTAAATTTTTTTTATAGAAATCTAAAGTCTTAAAATTTTTTTTTCTATTCTGTCTGCTATTTTTTTTATGTTTTTACTTTATTTTATGGTCTATAAATTTGAAAAATATTTGTAATTTCAAAGAATTATGCACGGTTTTGGGACAAACAATTCAATTAACAATTCTGGGAAATTTGGAAGAAATCAGAAGAAAATGAATACGCATGGAGCCTTTTGAAAAATTCTTGCATTTTTGAAGAATTTTTTGATAAACAGGTCTAATTTCTCCACAAAATACTTATTTTCGAATCCTGAGTATTTTCAATGTAGTAGAAAAGACTATTAATTATACTCATGTGGTGTATAGAGTAAAATATTGAAAATTAAAGAAGAACGATATTGAAGGTCCCTTGTTCCCTTAACCTATATACCTACATCGATATACTGTCATCTGTTTAATTATTATGGCCACAAGGCCTGCCAAAGAATTATCTCTATTCAGTGCTTATGTTAAATTACATATTTGAAAATCTCAATCTTTTTTCATTTTTAAATGTCACTGATTGATGAACAATTTTCGCCATCTATCAAAGTTAGGAGGAAAATACGATAATATAGTTTTAATATAATACATAGAAACTTTATGTGATTATGATTTCAACCAAACATCAAACTGAGGCTCATTGGGGTGGCGGGGGGGATTATTAATGCTTATCATGAAAAATAGGCAAAAAGTGCTACAAATTGTTGTACTTAATATTAGAAATGTCATTTATTATTATTTGAAAACTACTTCCACAGATGTATTTATTGAAATAAATATAAAAGCAGTTCAAGTAAAAATAAATTGCATGTATTGATAAGAAACTGAAAATTATCCTAATGCTTTAAAATAGAAATTTATCCTCACAACTTAAATTTAAATTGCAGATGAAATGACTGCGTTTTTAAATAATTTGTGTATAAATTTTATGGGGTAACATAAAATTAAAAAAAAAGGCTCACGCGTCTTTCAAATAATTAAAAATAAAAATCATTATTACTGAAAACAATGGGAGACAGAACATCAACAGTATATAATGTGCTGCCCTGAAAACACTTTTACACTCTGTAATTTAATACGTTGAATGTTTAAGTTTTAATGTTTTTCTTAACTCGTATCAGAATTTACAAAAACGAAAACATCGTTTCAAAAACAAGCAAACATGTGCATATATTTATGAGAAATTCTACAGTACAAAGTTGTTTAGAAATATTAATTTTTTTCCCCATACTTGTTTGTCTTTCTTTCCGAGTAACGTGCACAACCTGAAATATAGGGGTGGAATCTCTGTTTTTTTACGTGGTCGACGACAAGATCCAGGTAAACTCAAAAGTATTAATTTAGCTACATAACGTTCATAATTATATCATGTCGTAAATTATACAAATGAATTAAGTATCTAATTTACAGCGGATGAAAACGGAAGCACAAAGAGAAGATCATTATCCTATTTTGTGAATGTAGACCCATGCTAAAAAAATTTTAAAGTTTAAATGCACAAGTCAATGACTAGATTGACAGTAAAGTAGAAAGTAAATATTTACCTGGATTCGCTGCTTGACACACTGTAGCGAAGAAGGTCAAAATCATGAACGGAATGTAGAGCAGCGGCTCCGCGTTCAACATTTTTCTCACAGAGAACTGTCAGAATGTCAATAGCACAGCTGAGGCGAATCTAACGTCACAGCTGTCGCTAGAAGATTTTCAGATACTACCTCTCCTGCCATAGTCCTACTGGAGAGATACTCAGATTTTTAAACGTCCTCATACACGTCTTATATCACACGAAACTACAATTCCTGCGATGGGGGAAGGGAGGGGGGGTCATAAGCGAAAATGTACACAAACACAGTCAGCTGTTGGTTCGCGGAAGTACGTCGTCATTTCTGCACATTCCCCCGAACACGTTGACTTGAATAATTAACTCAAACGTATCGATTAAGCTCGAAGAAATACGAAGTTAAAACTTGTGTATATCGTGCAAGAAATTGTGATTCATACTCATGTGTAAGTTCTGGTTTACACTGTTTCCAAGAACATCATTGCAGATAGATCTTCGCTTCGGTAGAAGATTCTTTCTGTACCTTGCACGACAACTGCTAAATCAAAACAAACACTGGCATACCTGGAAGGTGAATTCAAATCATCATCCATCAGAATCGATGACTCAGACTTCTCGAAAATGCTAGTTTCTCTCATTTCCACGAAACGTCGTGAGCAGTTTCTCCCGAGAACCGAGGTAATTTCCTCTCGTATACCAAAATGCACCACCTAGAGTCTGCTAGACTTCCCTTCCGCTAAAAATGGATTGATCTCGAGCTTTTCGGAAATCCAGAAATTCTCAGATTGGTACTCTGATCGACAGTATCCAATTCTATTAAGGATAGTAGATTTGTATTTCCCGTCTCCGCACTCTGAGAAAAATACAATAACACAGAAAATTTCCTTGAATCCAAATACAACAGGGGGAATCGACGGTACCCTTAACAGCTCAGCTGCTCCGCTGACAACCAATCCAAGTGGGTCTCTGGCACAGCAGCGACAAGTTCATGGTCGAATAGAACGTTCGCTTTCAGAATGTTATTTTCCCCGGCAACTCGCGTGTGATAAAATGCTGTCAAATAGATCGAAAATTGAGATATTATTATATTTATTAAAAGTATAGAGAAAAACTGTACGAGTGAATGTGTTGTTCTACTGAATATTGCACGGTAGTCTTTGATGTTCAAATGCTTTAAGTTTTTATGTTCTAATAGTAGATGCATGTATGTTTACTTTTGAAAATTATCCCCTTAAAATCGTTAAAGCAAGGTAGCAAGAATCTAAATGAACTAACTAAAGTTTCTCAAAATAATAATAATAATAATAATAATGTATTTAATTTCCAGAGTTAAAAGAAAAATTAGGTTTTTTAAATTTTATTTTGATAACAGCTTCTAAAATGATCTCACATATTTTATCGCCCTTCTTTTCCCTTTTCTCCTATCTTTCTTTTCATTGATATTACAAAATTAAATGCGTTCAGTTTACTTTCATGTTAGAATAAACTTCGAAATAAAGTGCATCCGTGGCGCCATCTAACAATTATGTTTGCTACTAATTTTGAGAGAAAAATAAGTTGTTCTTAAAATCGTTGATATGTTCTAATGAAAAAAAATACATACTTTTCTGATACGTTGTCAAATTAAGAAATTTAAAAAATTCAGTTTCACTTACGAAATATTTATGTACTTGCCACGTAACCTACTACATTTAAATTCAAGTCTTAGCAATTGCAAATAATTTTCCCCTAAACTCCTCCTAAAACTAATTTTTCCCTAAAGATGGATTTTTTTTTTTTTTTTTTCGTAAAGCTAAAATTTTAAATTTTTGGTTTGAAAAGTCCCTATAATTTCCATTCTCAAACTTCTAGGAAATTTTTTTACTGTCATTGATAGCATTATGAGCATGTGACATTCATTTAAATAATAATCTTAATTCGTTTTTTCCTAATTCTGGACTGTTTGTCAATCCTTCCTGTCTTTTTTAAGAGCTTGAGAAACAGGCAAAACTCTTTTACCGAATGAAAAACTGTTGTTGAATGAAAAACAGTTTTATAAATGTCGAAAGTAGCATAAAATGAAACTATTAGTACGAAATTGTCTTTCGAAACTGCTGGTTGTATAAAACTAGAAGAAAAAAAATAAGCTGCGTTTATCTTATCTAAGAGAATTACGTACTGATATACGATATGAACCGAAAAGTGAAGAATCCAAAAAAGAACGGCAGATATCTAAAAAATTCAGATAACAAAATTCTTTTATAACACATTAATTATTTTGCAGTCCATCCAGTTATCGATAAATAACTTACGATTTAATGACCTGTGTAGGAAATTTACGCTTGTTTGAATCTTTTAAACTGATATTATCTGACTCTTCTAAAGTCAAAACGAAAAAATATTAACTCTTATTTGCAGGAATTTTTTCATAAAATATGAGATGAAATTGTACAACTATCAATGTACATATGGCACTAGTATAGGAAGTACAAATATTATAACTTTTTTCTTAACCAGCATATTTTATATTAGAACTTTCATCAGCAGTTTTCTGTTGTAGGTTACTTGAATTTGGTCTTCCTTAAAAGTGAAATCTATTTGATAAAATCATAGCAGCAGTTACAGAATGTTAAAAAAAAAGATAAGCACTAGAGCATGTTTCAGAAATTTTGGAGAAAAGAACGCTATGAAAAATAATGAGCTCTTTCAGAATGTAAATAAAAATGTTCATAACCCTACTTAGAATTGTGATATAGGACAATATATTATTGTGTATATATTATTGTACACAATATATTATTGTGTAAGTAAATTAAATATAGTTACTTTAAAATCTTAATCAAACTGTCAGTCATTCATTTAAATCAGTGCAATTTTGTTATGAAAGATAATCTATAAACGAAAACCCTCTGTAAAAATTACAATGACAATGCAACAATTTCTGTATAGAAGCTTGTCTCTAAATCAGGGTTGTTTGCTATCAAAATAGCATATGGACCAATGGCGGCTCCAGTCCAGAGATTTGGGGGTAGGGTGGGGGTAACGTCGGCTCTTAGGGTTATATATATATATATATATAAACGAAATAAACATCCTCACATTTTAAATTTAAACTCATTTAGTATTATGTCTACGATTATATAACTTTAGGCTATGCAAAAAAAAATACACCGGGCTTTTTTCGGGGGAGGGGCAATTGCCCTTGCTGCTCCCCCCTTGGAACCGCCGTTGACATGGACAGCTCGACTTTGTCCCTAAGAACAAACATTTTTATTAGCATGTTATTTCGGCCTAAGTGAGGACTATTTTTTTTCCCTTTCAATCAAAGGGAAATTTTAAAGTGTAATTTACCTTAAGTAATCATTAAATTTCCAAAAGCTATAAAGCGAGTGAAATATGGGAGCTTTAATAAGTGTTCATCAGATAATATTTTATATTTATTTACTATCTTTTTGTAGCAAAATTTTCACATGCCTCAAATCTTAAAAAAGTTGATAGCGAATTGATTTTTGCTGTCAACTTTGTTGATCTTAAGTAAAAATAAGTTGATTTTTCTGCTATTTTTAAATTTTTGACAAAATACGTTTTTTATTTCATGTTTTCAATAAAAACCGGAAGAACTTCGTAAATTACATGTATTACAGAAGCACTGGAATCATTTTAATTCCTATCGATTTTTTTTTCTTTTTTAGAACTTAGAGGCAGGTGCTTCTGCATTACGGGATGATTTTACGCGGGTTACCTACCGGAAGCCCGAATCCTGAATTTGCAGCTGCAGCTGACAGGTGGTCGTGAAATGGGGGAATGAAATGGACTACTTGATTTGTGAGTTTCAAATATTTTCAAATTAAAATTTTAATTTTGAAAATTTTCACAATCAATCTAAATATACATAATAATAAGTATAAATTGGGGTAATACTAAATTTGTATAATTTATTTACATACATACAATAAGATCACAAATATTTTAATTTTCAGGCTCCTTTACGCCAGAAGTATGGAACCAGCATGGTAACTTCGGTGCCCGCACTACGAATTGCAGTAACCACCGCTTATAGTGATCAGTGGTTATAAGAATCAACCGCTTATAAGAATCAATATCGCAAAAACAAAAACAAATGTATTATTTCCATGTTAAAATTTTCGCTTTAAAGAACCAATCCACCGGTTTTAAGAATCAGTTTACACTCTTCGCTTTCCTATCATTTTTCCGAAACAGCCACTTAAACCCTCCAGAGGTACGGAGTTTTTCTTTATTCTTTTTAAAAGAAAGAGTGATAAAATGGGATGGAATTCAGTCGTAAAATGCATCCCCTTCTTTGTTAGACATAACATAATAGTTTCCCCTTAAACGCTTTAGCTAAACACTGTCCTATTAGCTTGACTCAGGGGCATCCTACCCGTGCGGATCCGATTTCACTTTTCTGCACTGACAAACAAAGACGGGGACTCTTTTTTCCCACCTCCCAAATCCTGGTTGCGGCTTCCTGAACCCTGAAACACATAAATCTTCGACGAAGTGTCCACTATCACTTAGGAAAATGTTAAACTGTTAAGCAGGTATGTTGTAACAAATATTGGATTATTTTCTTCTCTTACTATAATCATGTGTATATACTTATAGGTCCAGAAATTAAGTTGTATTTTTAAAATTATAAAAATAATTTTAATAAAAGAAAATTAACGTAAAATTAAAGAGTATTTTATTGTAAATTATCTAATATATGTATATATAGGTGTGTGTATTCCTATCCAAAAACCTAAATTTCGGCTATAAGAATCAACCGCTTATAAGAATCAAAAACTGTAATAACAAACGTGATTCTTATAAGAGAAAATCACTGTATATTAAGGCATCATGCCTTAAACAATGCAGTTGGAAAATCGCTTGTTAATATTTATGAATTCATAAATCAAGTAAAAATCCAACATAAGAACTCTGAGAATCAAATGGCATTATTGGATGCAGGCAATAAACCTCCTAGAGTGAAAAAACAATATTTGAAAAGTAATGAGCAAATGATGTTACTCACAAGTGTCTATATTAACGAAGAAATAACACTGCAAGCATTTATATCTGCTGTTGGCTATTGTTTTGTATAGTATTGTTTTGTATTATTTATTATACAAAATGCTTTAATTTAAGTGTTAACCGTTAAAGCACCTTTTTTTCAGAAATATATTTGTTTTGTATTTTTAATATTCGGAATTCGGTCTTTCGGTGAGTCACCTTTACGCGACCCGTGGCTGCGTGACTAATTTATCAAAAAATATTTCATTTATTAATAAATGAATCTAACTGTTGAATTAAAGAATGTAATTCGACTAAAAATTTGATTTTACTGGACTAACCAAAAGAATAACTGGTTTTTGTACTCACCTCTCCATTTCCTTCCACTACAGACTAATTAGGCACTCGGACACAAATAAATATCTCAAAGCCAAGGAATTCTAGTTTAATGAAATTTGATTCACATATACGCATCTTTCATTGAATATACGAATAATTAACAAAGAATAGATTTGATTGCAGGCATTTTTACCGACAAAATATGTTTTCCAAAACTACTGTCCGTTTTCCCTCTACGAAAAACAGAACCCCACTTCCATAGAATAAGTATTCAAAGTTTGGTTTCCGATCACATGATCTCAGCATTTTGCACTAAGAGATAGATGGTCATGCCAGACGAGTCGGCATTTCTGCAGCTGTCTGTTTTCGAGTTATCACCTTGCCGGGGCCGTGCGATAAAAGGAGCCTCTGTAACTGGTAGGACTGCGACTTGCGATACTGGTCTGGTAATCGTTCCAGTGGCGTACCTACACCATTTGGGGCCCGGGGCGGATTTAGTTTTCAGCCCCCCCCCCCCCCCCCCCCGTCAAAGAAAACAAAAAAAACTGGCAATTTTTAACTTTTTCTAATGACAGTTAGCCTTTCTTTGCCTTAATCAGACCGTCTCCACAGACTATTGACCTGTGCAGAGAAAAAATAGACAGAATAAGGGAACGAACTCGTGCAGTACGAGGTGAGCAATGATCATTACTGTTTAAGTGTTAAATTGAAAAAAAAATTCGGGTAATCTCTTCTGACGGAACTACCGCGGGTTATTAACGTAGGATTACTTATCGTTGCTTACCTCTTTTGTATGTGTTAAGTATATATGTATCTATATATATATGTACGTATGAATATCTATATATATATATATATATATATATACATTCATACATACATTATATATATATATGTGTGTGTGTGTGTGTATGTATCTATGAATGTATGTATGTAAGTCAACATTTTGACGCATTTTGGTACTATTCTGTTTAACTGTTTACTGCTTGCCCAATCGATACAGACTGGGTTTGGCGCTCTACCAAAACTATAACTCGCGACGCAAGACATCTGAAATTTTGCTTGCCGGAGGACCGTTATGGAGGAACATAATCACGTTAAAAAATCTTACATCAAGGCCCGGATTCGAGCAATCGAACCAACGACGTTCCACACGGCACAGCTCCGAGACCAACGTTCTAACCGCCTGAGCCATGAGCTCGTTAACTTACTGTTTGGTACAAGATTAAAATCAATAATACGGCTCTGGTTTTTGTTGTATAAATTTTTCCTCTTAGCCCAGTCAAAATAGGTTTTATGGCTAAAAAAAATATGAAAGTTTTGAAAATTGGTGGAGATGTTTGTTTAGGCATGCTAATAAACATACTAAAAGTCCCCACCGATCAAACTTGAGCTTTCGGTGCCAACTTGGAAAATGTGTACACTTTTTTGGTTTTTTGGAAATAACTTTAAAAATATTGATTTTATAAAAAATAATTAAATACAAAAATTAAAGAGCATTAAATTATGAACAAAAATCATTCATAACATTTTTTTATATGTCTAACAGGAACAAAGATAATTGACTTTGAAAAGAGCGCACTATCCCACCTGGGACGCGCAAGCGCGGTTCCCCATCGCGGTGGAGGGAAATACCCGCGCATTAGCCCAGTCAAAATAGGTTTTATGGCTAAAAAAAATATGAAAGTTTTGAAAATTGGTGGAGATGTTTGTTTAGGCATGCTAATGAACATACTAAAAGACCCCACCGATCAGACTTGAGCTTTCGCTGCCATCTTGGAAAATGCGTACACTTTTTTGGTTTTTTGGAAATAACTTTAAAAATATTGATTTTATAAAAAATAATTAAATACAAAAATTAAAGAGCATTAAATTATGAACAAAAATCATTCATAAAATTTTTTTATATGTCTAACAGGAACAAAGATAATTGACTTTGAAAAGAGCGCACTATCACACCTGGGACGCGCAAGCGCGGTTCCCCATCGCGGTGGAGGGAAATACCCGCGCATGTGCTTACCTTAATTAGCCAAATTAGTTTTACACTAAATGGGAAGGTTTTTTGTATTTTTTTAAATTACTAGGGAAATATTAACTTTACGTAAAAAAAGTTTATTTCAAAAATTAAAAAACATTAAATTATGTACAAAAACGATTTTATACATTTTTGTCGTAAACCTAACAGGAACGAAGGTATTGACTATAAAATGCGAGTTGATAATGGAGGTAGCTTCAAAGTCTCGTTGCAGGCGCTCTTCTTTGAATTTCTAACCTCTCCCACATTTCGGCATTCTTTAAACACAAGAAAATAGACTTTAATGTTTTTGGCTATGTAATAATTAATCATTATTAATTTTATACATGAATGAAGTAAACTTGGGGGTATTCACTATCAGATTTCCATTGCGAATAAATATTCAAGCTTACCTACTTCAGGATTTACGTGCTTTTTTCGATACGGGATTCTCCCCTTCGTCAGGCATGTATAGATCGTCTATGGATCCGCTAGCATCGGCCCATTCATCAACTTCTTTCATTCGATCGTCATCATCAACAGGGCTGATGCCATTCTAACATACCCCATTGTAATTATTGTGGGCCGTTGTGCAGTTGACGCCTGCTTTCCGACATCCGCATCTTACTCCACAGTCAGTCTTACAGTTTCAAAACACCATGTTTAAAACTGAATCGAGAACTACTGCATCCATAATTGTGATGGGCACAAGAATTTTCTCTTGACGCTTCCAGCCCCACAAGCAGTTAGGCCTTTCTTTTTCAGGTACTCCAAGGTCTTCCTCATTTTAATTTCGATGGCTCATATTTGAGTGAGTGCATTTAAGGTTTCTTGCGATGGTGGTTCAGTTGCAAAATCTCGAAACAACTCCCGGAGAATTTTACATTCCAAATCCAATATGTCCATGCCGTCAAAAATTATTTTTGCTAAGGCTGTTTGGGTCAATAAATGAGCTCGGACGGCCCTAGCGTATGCATGGCCAGGCAACATTTTTTCTACTGACGTAGGTGCATAAATCAAAGTGAGTATTTCTTTTAACCCACTTCCAGCCATTATGTACCCAATGCAGCCTAAGAATGGCATTAAAAGATGGAATCCACCAAGCCTCACAATACAACTTGATAATAATGGATTGGATGTTGCTGCGACTATCTCTCGAGCTTTAATATACAGTGGTTGGTCAAACGTGAGTATGCAAGACTTTTGGTGCATTTTAACACATTGCTGGGCAGCATATTTCAGCACAGTGAAAATGGTGTCATACTTGCTTGGTGGTGAATTAACAAAAGGAAGGGTTATTACTTTGGTCTTTTCACAAGGCTGGTTTCTGGTTATACAGTGGAAAAATTCTTTCAATTCAGGTATCTGTGGAAGACCTAACCACTTAGCACACATCCAGTAGATATCAAATGGCTTAGGCAGTGGTAAATTTTCCACTAAAGGATTTAAGACATTCAAATCTTCGATAGTAATTGTTTTTAACCCAGGCCCTCGAAAAATTTCAAACGTTTCCAGAGGAATGATTCCCATTTTGCCTACGGTCGATGCGGATGTAAGTTCGGTTAATTTTTTTATCTTCGTCCCGGGTTCCACTGCTGACGCTGGAGTAAAACAAGTAATGCCCCCCCCCCCCCCGTGCTATGAAACGTATCCAGGCCATCGATTGTCGACACATTGAAATTTGCATTGTCAAATACGAATTGGCAGAATGATTTCTCGCGCATTTGGGGTTGCGGATGATTTATGGATGACATCTCAAGTGTTGGGCTTCATAATAAGAAGAACAAAATCCCAAATTCGAGAGCATTGTTATTAAATTCTTGGAACAGAACTTTTTGTACAAAAATAAAGCAAGACCATTGAGCAGAGGAGACATAAATGATCGCGACCTTAGCTCTGATATAATGACGTGAGCTATTGAAGTGACTTTTTTTCCGCCTTAGCAGTCTTTTTTTTAATAATCAAGTGCTCCAAAAGAGATTTTAGGCTTTCTGAAATGCCCTTGTTCACATCTCTGAAAAAGTTATCACATGGAGAGTAGCAATGAGTGTCATAAACTGGTGTCTGGATGTCTTCTTTTATTATGGCTGCAGCAGTTTGTACTTTTCGTAGACGCTCCTCACGATCATTTCTTATCATTTTGTCGTACCAAGAGTCTGATAAGACTTTCATTCCAGTATTACGTAAACATATGACAGTAACTTTTTTGGAGTTTGAAGCAAAATTAATGCCATCCCCGTATTTTTGTTTCAACTTATTTCTCAAAGTGATGTCGTCTGGAACTAGCCCTGTAATTTGAGATTCGAGTTCGAGTAGTGAGAATTGACAGTCGTCATTATTATCAAGGAAGAAGGATATTTCGTCTACAGCTGCTGAGACGTAATCCGAATCAGGCCGCCCTCTCTTTCTGATTGGTGCAGTGTGTAGAAAAAAAGTCATGAAGCAATCTTGGTGATAAATCGCATCAGCTGCAACTAAATCAGCAACGTTTATTACGTATACCACACTGAACTTCCTCTCCCCACTGGTCATGTCTATTCTCTGCAGCTTCAAGAACTTTGTTTTTCATTTCGAGACTCCTACCTTCGTATATAGTTCTTAGCCTGTCAGTTGGTTTTTTTCTTTTGTCTTGCTTTGAATTATTCGTCTATCACTGCCGTACAAAAGAAACATTTTGTTCGGAAACCGAACTGAGGTAAAAAATATCGTAAACTTACCACGAGCTCTTTACTTTGGGATGTTGACGCGATTTCTGCATTTCTTTATAAATCAACTTTTATACTTCCTGGTCTGGTGTAATTTCTCCGACACAACGAATGAACCGAAACAGATTTTAAATGTTCCAACTGTTCATGCTTATTGTCTTTTCTTTGGACACTAGCTCTCTTTAAAGCGTTGATCCCCTTTTCTCCTACATTCACGAAATCATCATTTGACATTAATTTTTTACATATAAAACATAGTTCCGTATCAGCCATTGTTCACAGACGCACACGGAACGGTGACTAACTATTAACTGGCTAGGAAAATACTAGGGTATGACCGATTTGGTGCCTTACGGTATGCACATGAGCGTGCCTGGTGTGATAGTGCGCTCTTTCCAAAGTCAATTATCTTTGTTCGTGATAGACTTATAAAAAAATATAATGTATGTTTTTTGTGCATTGTTTTTTGTAGAACCTACCTCCATTATCAACGCGCATTTTATAGTCAGTATCTTCGTTCCTGTTAGGTTTACGACAAAAATGTATAAAATCGTTTTTGTACATAATTTAATATTTTTTAATTTTTGAAATAAACTTTTTTTACGGAAAGTTAATATTTCCCTAGGTATTTGAAAAAAATACAAAAACACCTTCCCCTTTAGTGTAAAACTAATTTGGCTAAATATGGTATGCACATGCGCGGGTATTTCCCCCCACCGCAATGGGGAACCGCGCTTGCGCTTCCCAGGTGTGATAGTGCACTCTTTTCAAAGTCAATTATCTTTGTTCCTGTTAGACATATAAAAAAATGTTATGAATGATTTCTGTTCATAATTTAATGCTCTTTAATTTTTGCATTTAATTATTTTTTATAAAATCAATATTTTTAAAGATATTTCCAAAAAATCAAAAAAGTGTACACATTTTCCAAGATGGCGACGAAAGCTCAAGTCTGATCGGTGGGGACTTTTAGTATATTCATTAGCATGCCTTAACAAACATCTTCACCAAATTTCAAAACTTTCATATTTTTTTTAGCCATTCGTCAAAATCGGGTCTATTTTGACTGGGGTATCTGGCCCAGGTGGACTATAAAAGACTTGCCGTTTGATTAATTAAAACAATAATAATTAAAGACAAAATTCACATAAAAAAGAAAAGGAGCCGTTTTGGAGCCAATACTTACTTATAATATTCGGTAACTCCAAGGAAAACCAAATAAATACTTCACTTTGATCTACATTAACTTTATTGGTAATTCAACTTAAAAAATATTTACTTTTCCCAAGGCAATAGACATTTACAGTATTTGTATGAAAAAATAGATTGGGAATACGTCAAAAACTTTTCATGTTGAGGTGAATACAGTAGATGTTTTTGGAACAAATATAAAATAATAACTTTTTTTCAAAATGAAGCATATGTACAGTCAGTGTCTAACAAAGTATCTTTACATAAATAAATAAATAAATATATATATATATATATATATATATATATATATATATATACCGCGTGGCCATAATTAAACTGACAGTGCTCACAGTGTTCTGTAGCGCGATCTATTTGCGAGAATGACGCCACATTTTGTAGGAAGATTAAACAAGACGGTGGACGAAGGATTCCGCGAAAAAATAAATTAGTTCCAAAAGTCACCGCTAGGGGAATATTTGGCGCTGTGTAATAGAAAATAGAGTGTTAACAAATGCAAATTAATACGGAATAAAATTACCTTTTATTATGCACATTTTCTTATTTAGTTCAAGTGCAATATGGCAACACTTTTAAAAAAGCGTAAAATCTACATAAACACCGATAAAGTCTCGTGATCTGCAATATCACGTACGCTGAGCAGAAGAAAAAGTTCTTTATTCAAATTTCACGTTACATCCATTGGCACAGTGCCAGCTGCTTGGGTTTTAAAAGGCAATGTGTTACGTTTCGAATCAATCGGATTGAAAGTTTATGTGCAATGTCTCCTTCTTTAGTCGAACGTGCGTTACTGGTCAAATTCTTTTACCTCAACCAGGGCAACGCGTCAGCCGCTCTTCGTGCTTTTAGAACGCACAAAAAAATGCGTAAAGGTAACGGTCCTGTGTCAGTTAATGGGCTAAAAGAAATGGTTGCGACGTTTGAGAAAACAGGTTCTCTGAAGGTTCAGTCAGGCAGAGGACGAAAACCTGTACCACAGGATACAATCGAAGCAGTTGCCACGGCAATTGTCGACAGAGGACCAGACAATATTGTTGCCACCTCTAGCGCTCGTGGATTAGCTCGGAATATGGATATGCCTTACAGTACGGTATGGAAAATCTTACGAAAGATTATCAACTTCCATCCGTACAAGATCAGCCGTGTACAGGAGTTACTGTACCCCGACCATGATAAGCGATTGACTTTTGCTCTCACCTTTCTTGCCAGAATGGAGGTGGATGATGCTTGGCCGTGGAAAATCTTATGGGGAGACGAGGCCCACTTTTACCTGCATGGAACTGTGAATACCCAGAACTGCCGAATTTGGGATGACAAATCACCGCATGCAGTCACAGAAATTCCCTTACATTCACCAAAGGTAACTGTTTGGTGTGGCTTCTCAGCGGAATTTATCGTAGGTCCATCGTAGCGCCAAATATTCCCCTAGTGGTGACTTTTGGAACTAATTTATTTTTTCGCGGAATCCTTCGTCCCCCGTCTTGTTTAATCTTCCTACAAAATGTGGCGTCATTCTCGCAAATAGATCGAGCTACAGAACACTGTGAGCACTGTCAGTTTAATTATGGCCACCCGGTATATATATGTGGGGTTTTGGGGGGAATAATCACAAACAATGTTAACATGTGTAACATTTATTTAAAGAGGGGTATTATTTACAGGGGGAACTAACGTCTAAGAGGGGGAAAAACAAGCAACGCGGCACACACACGTGCACGCTCGTCCGAAGCAAAACATCGTCTAACTAATCGTCCGAAGCATAACTCCTCTGTTCTTCGCGGCGCCCGCTAGGTGGCGCTCGCCGGGGCTTACAAGGGCGCACTCCACATGAGAGTGGCATGCATGGGGCTGTATGGATGGCATCCCACATATATATATATATATATAAATAAGAATAAGATAAAAGAGAAAACCAGTAATAGCTCTAAAGCTACATGAAGCCAGGAACATCCAACATGTAAAGAAAAGTATGAATAAGGATTTTGACAGCATTTCTTCATCAGCGGTGTCAATACTGTCTAAAAACCAATGGATTGTTTCTGATGAGTATGATCTATTAAATAAACACACTCAGACACCGTACAACCCATTATTAACAGAAGAATTGAATAATAAATTAATAAAGTTTGAATAAAAGTACTTATCCAAAGAACACCAAGCCTGGCGCTAGTCAGAGTGGAAGTAAAGATCTTGTAACCGCAAGATGACTGACGTCATATAAATTACAACCATTGAGGTAGTGGAAACTCAGTTACAGACTTACTTAGGTTACCTTATTTTAAGACTATTATTCCTTTATTTATTTAGTTTTTATTATTGTTACTACTATGAGTTAATTATTTTTTTATTTTTCTTATGTTTTTAATTTTGTTTTAGTAGTTATTATTTTTATTTTAACCTATTGTTATGTTTAACTTATTAATGCAACAGAACAAACTATTCATTAAAACAAAAACAACCAATTATGTTTTTGGATAGACTAACTGGGTAATTATTACGAGTTAGCACAGCTTTCAAGTCTATAATATGCTTAATCCTATTGTCTTTAGAACATAACCTATTTATACGAACTAACTGATTTACAATAATGTTATTAAAAACAGATTTATGTAAACAGGTTAGATAATTTTGAAATTTAACAATATTAAAATTATAGTCAGATCTTTTGTCGTATAAGTCATAAGTAAATTTATTGTTAGTACTTAATTTAATATTAATATCTAGAAAGTTTACATTAATATTATCATGGCTACTTTTAATTAGTTCCAAATTAGGAGGGTAAAAATTTAAGTCTATAGGGTTATTACTTTTATTTATTACTATTATATCATCTATATATCTAAATATATTGTAATTGCTATTTTCTATATTATTAATTTCAAAATAATATAAGTATAAATCAGCTAGCATACTTGAAGCATTACCACCTTGTGGTACACCTTTGGACTGTAAGTATATACTATTATTATGAAATTAACAAGGCTTTGAAATTGACCACACGTTAGAGTATAGGCTTAAAAGCCAAAACATAGATGAACTTAAATCAATTAGTATTGGACATTAAAACAAATTACTTTCATGTAAGGCGCTGAATGCTGCTCTTTTAATGAAAGAAAATAAATAAATAAGAATAAGATGAAAGAGAAAACCAGTAATAGCTCTAAAGCTACATGAAGCCAGGAACATCCAACATGTAAAGAAAAGTATGAATAAGGTTTTTGACAGCATTTCTTCATCAGCGGTATACAGTGGAATCTTGATCTATCGTTTTTCAAGACCGATTGAAATGAACGATAAATGCGGGCAAACGATAGATGCGGAAACATATCAAAGCAATATGATCGTTGGGACTGGATAAAATGAACGACACATACGGAAAAACGATGGATACGAAAACGATCGATCGAGATTCCACTGTATATATATATGGACATTCTGGGGTGTCCATAATTAAAATCCCACTTTCAAAAGGCTGCAAAAAAAGAACCACTGGTCAGAATGACTTCAAATTTGAACTGAATATACTGGAAGAAGGGGGAAGCGATTTGGCATAATAAAAAAAGTTCCAAAATGTTACATTTTGAAACTTTTATTATTATGCCAAATCGTTTCCCCCTTTTCAAAAATTTAGGAAATATCACAAAAAGAGGGATAACACGTTCAAAACTAGGCCAATCTGTTTAAAATTTGAATATCTTGCTAAGTAAAAGGTGTTGGACAATACTACGTTATGCAAAATAGTGGCGCTGCAGTCGGAATACGTCATTTGCGAGGAGCATAAAAGTGCATGTCTCAGAGCAAGGTGACAATTGTCGCTGCGAGGACTGAGATTAGACATCTGGCATAGCCAAATTGTAACAATGACCTCCAAGCATCATTTGACCGAAGATCTGCGATGGCGCACTATTGGGAGACTAGGGGCAGAACAAAGTCAGACAGAAGTGGCCAGATGGCTAAATGTGAGTCCGTCTGTGGTCCATAGACTTTGGCAACAATTTCTAACCATGGATTCGGCATCCAGGAGGTTCAGCCAAGGACGGCCATACGCTGCGACGAGGGCCGATGACCGATATTTGTCATTATGCGCATGAAGTAATAGAACTACAACTCCGTATGAACTCAGATCCTCCCTCGCTGCAAGCTCTGGAAGGTTGGTATCAACGTCAACCATGCGTAGAAGGCTTCACGAAGGTGGTCTTTTTGTGAGGCGACCAGCCATTTGCGTCCTGCTCACGTCACGCCATAGGCGGGAACGTTTGCAGTGGACACGTAAACATGTCCACTGGACGCGTGATCAATGGAGGGCTGTTCTCTTTACGGATGAGTCCAGGTTTAGTCTCCAAAGCGATAGTAGGCGTATTTTGATTTGGAGAGAACCTGGAACTCGTTTTGATCCATCACACATCCGTGAAAGAGATGCATACAGATCAGGCAGTGTCTGTGTTTCGGGTGGTATCTTTTTGGGTGGACGCACAGACCTCCATGTCTTTCCCCGTGGAAATGTGAATGCTCACACCTATAGAGATGACATCCTTCATGCCTATGTGCGCCCTTACGCCGAGGCAATAGGTGATGCTTTCTTGCTACAGGACGATAACGCGAGACCGCACAGGGTTCGCATCGTGGATGCTTATCTTGAGCAAGAAACAATTCAGCGCATGGCGTGGCCAGCTCGATCACCGGACCTGAATCTTATCGAGCATGTTTGGGATGCTTTAGGGCGACGTATAACTGCTCTCAATCCTCCTTCTAGGACCCTAGCCACGCTTTCAACTGCTTTGCAAGAGCAATGGTTCTCACTTCCTACCGAACTCATAGACCGCATAATTGACAGCATCACACATCGCTGTATGTGCTGTATTGCTTCTCGGGGGGATCATACGCCATATTAAAGGTACTTTTCATATACCAAACTGATACATCCGATTTGTTCATTGTATACATATGCTATTGTCTATAACACCATAATTGTCTGGCGATTTCATTTTAAGTTATTTTATACTTACCTATGTCTTGTATAATGTGTATAAGTTTCTTTAAATTCTACACCTAACTTTTTGAGTAATCGCTATTTTTTACCATGTTTTTACTAACTCGGTTTCTTGTGTGTTTGTCCCGTACAAATCTTGCAATCGATTTTGAACTAACTTCCCGACTAGATAGACATTTGAAACTTTTAGAATAGCTCAGAACACGATGACAATGCATTATTTTAATACTTTTAGCCCTCTTTAAGCAGAATTAAATTCATTTTCTGTTATTTTTAGTTAATTTTGTTTTGTAGACTGGTGCAGCCATCTATTGGCCGTGACGGGAACGAAAAGTTAAACGCAAGTTCCAATAACTTCCAATTAACTTCATTTTCTTTCAAGTTAATGGGATAATTCATCAAAAAAATTTTTAAAAAGTATTTATTAATACATAGAATTCTCAAGTTTATATGATTCAACAGAAAATTTAAAAACATGGTATATAAAAAATTCTTTTTATCTTGAAACTATGTGACTTTTCCTTAATTTTTGATAACCAGTGTATATATACTCAAGAGCCAAAACATTATGACCACCTGTCAATAACGAGTTGGCCCACCTTTGGCGCGCAACACAGCTTCAACCCGCCTTGGCATGGATGCCACAAGTCCTTGGTGAATGGCCGGAGGCAGATTGTACCAGATGTTTAAGCAACGGTCACGCAAATTCGAGATATTGCGAATTGGTGGTGTTTGAACTCTGAGCTGCCGTCCCATGACATCCCAAATGTGTTCTATCGGATTGAGATCCGGTGAGTTAGGCGGCCAGGACATTAACTGGAATTCAGCATCATGTTCCTGGAACCACTCCAACACAATTTTAGCCTTGTGACACGGGGCATTGTCCTGTTGGAACATTCCATTTCCAGCTGGAAAAACAGAGGCCATGTAAGGGTGCAACTGGTCCGCAATGATGTTCAGATACCCTGTAGCAATCATGGTCTGCTCTACCACAACCACGGGTCCCAGAGACGCCCAAGAAAACGTCCCCCAAAGCATAATACCGCCACCACCAGCCTGTGTATGACCTACTGTACATTGAGGGAGCAACAGTTCACCTGGAAGACGGCGTATCCTGACACGGCCATCGGCGTGATGAATGACAAACCGTGATTCATCTGACCAGGCAACTCTCTCCCACTGATCCATGGACCAGTCGCGATGTTCCCGGGCCCAGCGCAGGCGCAGTTGGCGATGACGCTTGGTCAGCAAAGGCACACGAGTGGGACGTTTGCTGCGTAGCCCCATATCCAACAGTGTCCGCTGAACAGTGTGCTGCGATACTATTCTACTTGGCCCTGCATTGTATTGGGCTGTCAGCTGAGCCACTGTCTGGCTCCTGTTTTGCTTCACCATGCGAGACAGTCTCCGACGACCTTTTTCTTTGATAGCGTGTGGACGTCCAACACCATGTCGTCTGCTACTCGTTTTACCGTCATTCATCCACTTTGCATAAGTACTAACATCTGTAGGTCGAGAACAACCCACGAGTCGTGCAGTTTCGGAAATACTTGTTCCGAGCCTTCGAGCCATTACAATCTGCCCTCTATCAAAGTCGCTTAGATCCGCAGCCTTTCCCATCACACACCGAAGTAAGTGAAAGAATGATTCTTCAGACTCTCCAGCAGCAATTAAATACCCCTTCCACCTGATCACGTGCCTTCCACGTCATCCAGGCGAATTCATTGCAAAATGTAGGGGTGGTCATAATGTTTTGGCTCTTGAGTGTATATATATATATATATATATGTAATGATTACGGTGGCGATGGACTTCAGGCCGTTGAACTCGTGATATTTTTGGGTGTTAGTCGTGACGGAGCACAAGGCAATAGAAGTAGTCGTCGAGTGTAGGCAGGCCACATCCAGAACGGCGAGGAGTCAGCCACATTTTCAATATGATTTTATTTGGAAACTTCACGGTGTCGAAAAACACTATATACAACTGGGATGAAGACATTTGGATGAGTTTGAAGCTTTCACAATAGAATGAGGCCATATTAAGTCCAGAACTTGTTGGATCATCCTAAGACAAAGTGGACGCAGCGCGTTAAAATTACATCTTGACAGTACCGTGGCAGAACACAAAGAGTACGGGGCACTCTTAGGAGACGCCATAGTTTTTAGGCGGCCTGAACTTCTATTGGTTAAAAGGCTGACACGTGATTAAGTCGCGTCAGATGAGGTGATGGCTCGCGATGCCCGTTATATAATGCTTATATAATGCTTTCGCGCGTGCAGCCGCTTTAGGGGAAAAGATAAATTTATGTTGGTCGATTATAGGTCGCAATCCAAAGTTAAGGGAACGGTATTCTGTTGCACAAAGATAAAGGAATTTGGAAAAAGCATGTTAGGGGTGTTTAAAAGGATTAAAATTTGTTTCATATATATATATATATATATATATATATATATGTGTGTGTGTGTGTGTGTGTGTGTGTGTGTGTGTGTGTGTGTGTGTGTGTGTGTGTGTGTGTGAGTGCGTGTGTGTGTGCGTGTGTATGTGTGTATACTAGCTGAAAACACGCACTTCGCTACGGAGTATATTCAAATTAAATACAACGGTCAATGTAGGCCAAACTAGAATTTTATAGAAGCATTCTTCCCGCAAAACTCCTTACATATATATATATATATATATATATATATATATATATATATATATATATACAGGGTGTCCATAATTAAAGTCCCACTTTCAAAAGGCTGCAAAAAAAGAACCACTGGTCAGAATGATTTCAAATTTGAACTGAATATACTGCAAGAAGGGGGAAACGGTTTGGCATAATAAAATAAGTTCCAAAAATGTATCAATAGATGGCGCTGTAAGCGTTGGGACCTTTTTTTATTCTGCCAAATCGTTTCCCGCTTCTTCCAGTATATTCAGTTCAAATTTGAAGTCATTCTGACCAGTGGTTCTTTTACCGACTGCAAGACTTCAAATTTGTTATGAATGTTCTCCATGGATTTTGTTCTTGTTTGGAGTTCCAAATACAACCTATCTACACATTGGAACATGGACCTCAGTTCTTCTTGTAAAGATAAACCTTCATCTTTAGCTTTTTTACCCGGAGTCATATTTTAAGATCTTTTTTCTGCCTCTCTTTTCAATATCAATTACCATTTCTTCACATTTCTGGGAAGCGAAGTCCAAAGCATCACTAACGAAAGATTCTCTATTTTCCTTAATAAAATGCTCCAATTTTCTTTATTTATTTAAGCCTTATCCAAGGAAATCCCCGCAATTTGCAGGTAGCGTTGAGTGTGGTTGATGATTTCCTCCAAAATGTCTGACCACAGACGTAGAAACGATAAAAACGTAAAATCGCAAACATTTGCCTTTATAATCTGATCTGATCCTCTTGTATCTAGGTTTGTCAAACTTGTCACACAGTTTCCCCACTTCACATAGGCGTAGCGTGCTTCTAACATTTTTTTTTTTTTGGGGGGGGGGCACGAATTGAATTAAGTAAAAGCCCTCCTCCGCGCATTGACTGCTGGGCGGTCCTTAAATATGAAATATTATGATTTTTTAATTGAATAACGATAGAATTGATGTTTGAGTAGTATTCAAAAGTTATACAACGAGAAAAATAAATATAATATAAATAAAACGAGAAAAAAAGTATAGCTCTGAATTTTTGTTATGGATCATATCGTTGTTAAAAACTATGTTAAGGCTAAAGACATAATCGGAATCTTCAGTTTCACAGTTTGAAAATGAGGGAAAAACCAACTTTCCTAAAAGTTTTCTACAATTTACCGATTTTAACTGAACTTCTATTAACGTTTTAATTTATTTCAAGTTAAGTTGCCACCCCCCCCCCCCCGACGCTACGCCTATGCCACTGCATCAATTAATTTTTCAAAGTTTTTCATTACTGGTTTCACAGCTTCTTGCTGTGCACTTCACCTTATATCGGACAGCCTTTTAACCGCTACTCCCACAACAGAGGTCAAAATTTCCCGTTTGTTAGTTGAGCCCGAGAAGAAGTTGTAAAAAATTTTCAGTGTTCCGAAAAATGTCACACTGGTTGGAGTGCAACTAAAAGCGTGCACCCCACACAAATTGAGCGAGTGATTGGCACATGCCACGAAGATGGCTCTTGGAAATACTCACTGCCTCGTTTTAAAAAATCGGTTTTCATACCATTTGATAGGGGTGTTGGCCAGTTACCTATATCACAAAAAGGAGGAACTTTACTTATTTCGTCTGAAATTTCAATTCTCTTCTGCTTCGCCTTCTTTTTGAGGTAATGTTCCGTCTCCGTCTAGGCCTACATATTCATTGGCACTAACTCGAAGAGGAAGAGTGCCTCCTAAGTTTTGCTGACTTATCTTGAAACTTTCTTCCTGTGTTTGAGGCGGCACTGATTCCACAACAGATTCTAATTCCTCGAAACCAACTCCAGGACAATTGGGCACTTCTTTGCTTTTGAAAGTGAAAGATTGTTGTTATTGGACGAACTTTAAAATTGATCCTGAGATCAGCTCTGTTCTTTTTTCTTTTGCTTTTTCGCAATTTGCTCTTTTGAGTCCCACCCTACTGTTTACGCTTCATGACAGTATTTATGAAAATAATAAGTACAGCATGATATCACTTTTAATACATTAAATATCTATAGGCAAAACACTTGGGTGTCCTACTCAGAGTACCTGAGCGAGAGAGAGAGATGATGATAGAGTGGGCAGAAGTGCATAGCATGATTCCCCCACTACTTTGCCGAAACCACTCAAACCTACAGTAATCCCTCGTCTTACGCGGTTTTGCTTACCCGCGGTTGACCTATCCATACCATCCCTCATCTACGCGAGCCAAGGTCTCAGTTACCCGCTGTTCGAAAGAGGAAAAGAAGGATTCGCAGGCCAATGAGGTTGATGACCTTCCACTTTATGTATATGCGCAACCGAAATGCTTTCTAAAAACAATAACGTTCTCGTCTAATTAAAATTTTTTTAAAAAATCTATGTAATTTTTTTACAATAAAGTTATCATTCAATTAAAAAAGGCCCCTGTCGTGGGGCCCCCTTAGTAAGTGGGGCCCGGGTCGGATCGCCCCTCCCCCGCTCCGACCTAGGTCTGCCACTGTCGTTAGGGGATGATAAACCATCGTTACTGCTACGAAAAATGCGACAATTGGCCGGAACGCAACTCAGCGATGAATTGCTCAAAACACTTTGGTTGCAGAGACTCCGTCTCAAACGCCAGCAATCCTTTCTGTGTCAGACGACATTCTGGAGAAACTTACCATCATGGCGGACAAAATCTCTGAATCATCCGATGCAAACACATCTCAGTGTTATGCGGTCTCACAGAAAGCAGTACGAGCGAAATATTAGAACTCCGACAACAAATCGCAGAACTTACAGAACAGATGCGACGTTTGACGCGTTCACGTACGGGGGATAGGCCTAGAAAACGCTCTAGTAGTCGGCGACGACTTGGAAAACGTGACCTATCCCCATGTAGAGAGCGCGAGGATATTTGTTGGTATCATGTCAAATTCGGAGAGCAAGCAAAAAAAATGAATGCTCATTGTAATTTTTAGGCTCACGGAAACTTTCAGTGAAGTCACATCACGCGGTCAGCTGTGATTTCATCACAACAAAACTCAATCGTCTTTTCATCAACGGCCGCAAAAATCAAGTAGTTTATCTCATTGATAGTGGAAGCAATTTTTGTGTTTTACCATATAGACCTCGGTCTTCGTTCAAAAATGCTTCCGAGATAAAGTTATTTTCCGCCAATGGTTCGCAAATATACACATACGGAACTCGATTAGTCAACGTTGACTTAAATTTACGGCGGGAATTCAAATGGATTTTTGTTTTGGCAAATGTAAGCAAACCAATCATAGGGGCTGATTTTCTGGATCACTATGGGTTACTTATTGACTTAAAAAATAGATGTTTACATGACCCTAAAACCTCTTTAACAACTAAAATGCAAGCTGCATCAAAGGGGCATACTCAAATCACGCTAGTAGCCAAAACTTTAGGTATAATGAAATTGTGGATAAATTTCCGGAGATTCTCAGGCCGTACCCAGCAAATCAGCAGGTACCTCACAATACCGTTCATCGAATGAAAATCACAGGTCAGCCAGTTTATTCTAGACCCCATAGGCTACATCCGGAGCAGCTGGTGATAGCAAAAAGGGAATTCCAGTATATGCTGGATCATGGCATATGCCATCCTAGCAAATCGAATTGGTCAAATCCTTTGCACTTAATGCCCAAGCCCAACAGCACCGATTATCGCCCAACAGGTGACTATCGTGCTTTAACTCTTACGTCGGCTCTTCGGTATAGGAAACCGCTATTGCACCTGTTCTGAAGGGTGGGGTGGTGGTGGGGGTGATCAGACTGTTGAAGGTTTGTGAGTTCTTCAGTCGGGTCCTGACCTTCAAGTACACCACATCGGAGATTTTCGCCCGCTCGTAATTTGTCGGTAAATTTAATCTTTGTAAAACATAGTCGGTCTTTTGGACCGATGAGCCTTGAACTGATTTAAATTTTTGCCTGTCTGTATGACCGATAAGCCTTGAACCTTATTATTTTTCTGTCAGTCTGCATGCATTCTATTTCATCTTTGTTATAAGATCTTTCTTTTATTGTTGTAGCTAGCATGGCTGGAAGAATTCCTCCTGTTTTCACAACGAACCAGACATTTTGTCTCTCTCGCACTATCACAAATTGAGGAATCGGATTCTGAAATTTTTGCTGAATAATCTATTTTTTATTTACCCTTTTCAAGAATGAGAGGTGTCAGTAGTTTTGCATTAATGACTTATAACTGCGAAAAACTTATAAAAATAGGAAAATATCCTAATTTTATAGCGTAACGGTCTGTGAGACCGATGATCTGGGGAACAGTAAAAAAGACAGATGAGCCGACGTAAGGGTTAAACAAGATAACCATACCAGACCGTTATACTCTTCCACACATCCTTGATTTCGCCAGTGAACTCTGTGGCAAAGTGATATTTTCGAAAATTGACTTAATTAGAGCGTACAACCAAATCCCGATACATCCGGATGACGTTCACAAAACGGCAATAACCACACCTTTTGGTCTTTTCGAATTTAGCTTTTTACCCTTCGGACTTTCTAATACAGCGCAAACGTTTCAAAGGTTCATTAACGAAGTTTTTCAGGGGTTAGAGTTCGTTTTTGCATACCTGGATTATATATTGATTGCCAGTAAATCTGAAACTGAACATCTTCAACATCTGGAGACAGTTTTTCACAGACTTACAACATATGGCATACGTATCAATGCTTCCAAATGCGTACTAGGAGTGGACGAACTGGCGTTTTTAGCTTATACAATAAAAAAACACTAAAAGTACGGTATTAAGCCTATGCGGGAAAAAATAGAACCCATTCTGCATTATACTGAACCCAGAACTTTAAACAAGCTAAGGCATTTTCTGGGGCTACTCAATTATTAACGGCGGACAATTCCACACGCCGCACAAATTCAAACACCTTTTACTGACCTACTTAAAGGTAAAAAGGGCAAAAGCAGCAAAAACGCCCCAATCGAGTGGTCACAGCAAACGAGAGACGCATTTCAGAAATGTAAACAACAGCTGACGCAAGCGACCCTGGTAGCGCACCCCAATCCACAGGTGAAACTGATGCTTTTCACAGATGCCAGGGATAGGGCCATAGGTTCTTCATTAAACCAGTTGGTTACATTGGGGGACAAACAGACAGTAACTCAGCCACTGGCATTTTTCTCTGCGAAGTTGAATCAATCACAGCAGAAGTGGTCTACCTTTGATAGAGAACTTTACGCTATTTACGCGGCTATCAAACATTTCAAGCACATGCTAGAAGGGCGTACTTCCACCATCTTCACTGACAATAAGCCGATAACTTTCGCTTTTAACCAAAAACTGGACAAATGCTCTCCTAGACAGAGGAGACACTTAGACTACATAGGGCAGTTCAGCACGGATATCAGATTCATTAAAGGGGTAGAGATCACTCTAGCTGATTTGTTGTCGCGCATTGAAACAATCAATTTTTAGAAACACTGGATTACGGAACTATCGCACAAGCTCAACAGGAAGATTCAGAACTTCAGGAACTCGTCAAAAATTCTTCGTTAAGTCTCAAACTAATGGCAATCCCAGAATATGAGACACCTTATATTGAGGGTCTCAACATCAAAAGTTATACTGTATATTCCTCTTGATTTCAGACGCCTCGCTTTCAACACAGTCCATAATTTATCGCACTCCGGTATCAACGCCACGGTTAAACTCATAACTAGCCGATTTATCTGGACGGCGATCGCTAAGGACGCACGATAATGGTCCAGGGCGTGCATACCGTGCCAACGGGCCAAAGTACATCGTCACACAGTTAGCCCGGTTGGTAAGAATACCGTTCCGGACAGACGATTTGATCATATTCACCTTGATCTCGTGGGACCGCTACCAACACCAGACAACTGTCAATATCTACTCACGATGATTGACAGATTTACCCGCTAGATTGAGGCTGTGCCAATGACGGACATTACCGCGGATACAGTCACAAAAGCTTTTTACGCACAATGGATTGCATGGTTTGGCACACCGAGCACCATTACTACCGATCAGGGACGACAATTTGAGTCCCAGCTCTTTAAAACACTTGCTAAATTGTTAGGGATACAACACATTCATACTACTCCATTCCATCCCAGGAGCAATTGTCTTATCGAAAATGCTCACAGGCATTTAAAGGCAGCGTTAAAAGCTTGTCTGAACGAGCGCTGGACTTTCCAACCGTTCTTTACGTAGGCCTCCAAACGATTAGCAATGAAATTTTTAACGCCTATGATTGGTTTATTTTCGTCTCAATGTTATCTTTTCCTTAACGCTACGCAACGGACTCCTATGTGAACAGGCCGACTGCATCAATTGGTGTATTAGCAAATATGAAACAAAATTAACAATTTGATCGAATAAGTGCAAATACAATTAATTGCTTGAAAGGCATTTTATGATTATAACATTATACACACACAGAATGCTAAAATTAGTTTCAAATTCCAAAATGAAACCTATCAAAGAAAACTGCACTACCATCAATCATGTCAACATGGCGCACGTTGCGACTTCAAAAACGTGTTAGGGCCTGTTCACATAGGAGTCCGGTGCATAGCGTTAAGGAAAAGATGACGTTGAGACGAAAATAAACCAATCATAGGCGTTAAAAATTTCGTTGCTAATCGTTTGGAGGTTTGTCATTGGTTGTATATTTCAATACTTTAACGCGCCGCAACAGACTCCTATGTGAACAGGCCCTAAGTTCAGGGTTTCAATACAGTAGCTTCATGATCCAGTCATTGGAACTGAAATTTCGCCAAGTTGCTAGATACTGTCAAAAAGTTAGCGGTTTTGGAAATACGCTGCGGAGGTGCCAAACATGGGGGTCGTGACGTCACTCTTCGAGCGCGTATTGTCAAGAATTTCGGAACTTCTGAAAATAAACTACTTCAACTTCTAATTTCGGTGTTTACCGCTGTTGTGAAAACGAGATAGTGGGATTTAAATGTTTACCTAGACGTGTCATCCTCTTCGATAAGGTCGAGATCGATAAGGTATTTGCTGTCAGCATTATTTTCGTTTTTAATCCCTGATCGGATTATTGTTCTTTAAGTGCGTGTTTTATAATCAAGTCCTGTTTTATGTTTGGATTATATTTATATTTTTTGCTTTTGGTCAATTGCCGGTTTCTCTATCATGATTTCGTCTGCTACTAAAAGTTATATTAGGTTTGATCGTATCTTTCTCTCATATAAGAGAAAAGTGGTGTTTGTTAAAATGCTGTTCATTTCGTAAGAGTGAATTAAAAGTTACGAAATAATATATTTCTTAAATTAAGTAATATGATGTTGCACATTGGGCTCGGAACATGTAGAATTGTGCTAGTTTGAAAGTATATTAGATATAAATAATGTAACTCATGTGTCATATAGAATTTTTTTATTCAATTTAATATTTTTTAAAATTTGTGTACGTCTCTTTCGATTAATTGGTATTAGTATTATGATTAATAAGTGATTTATTTATTATGTTTGAATTTGTGGTGAGATTGATTAGATTTGTTATAACTGACTTACATTATTTCTGTTACTTTCTTCTTTTTTGTGTAATATCAAAATTAGTAGTTTATTGAGATGTATAAAATAGGTAAAAGGACGAAACCTGTCCAGTGGCTTAGCGAGGGGGGGGGGGGGGGGGGCAAGGGGGTTTATCATTCCCCGGGCGCCACTTGCAGAGGGGCGCCAATATAAGGTCTATATATTATATTACTATATGTTTTTTTTGGGGGGGGGTGCCAATATAAGGTCTATATATTATATTACTATATGTTTTTCGAGGGGGTTGCCAATATAAGGTCTATATATTATATTACTATATGTTTTTATTTGGGGGGGGGCACGTGCCAATATAAGGTCTATATATTATATTAATATATGTTTTCGGGGGGAGGGCAATATAAGGTCTATATATTATATTATTATATGTTTTTCGGGGGGGGGGGGCGCCAATATAAGGTCTATATATTATATTACTATGTTTTGCGGGGGGGGGGGGGGGGGGGAGAGCCTCAAAGGTATCGTGCCCCGGGTGCCAGTTATGCTTGCTACGCCACTGAACCTGTCTCTAGAAATATCTTATGAAATATCAGAAGAGGTGAAAATATAAAATTGTACTTCTTTAGGAGTTTGCCCTCGAGCCTTTTGCACTTGTACAGGTGGTTATCAAAATAATGGAAACACACATCAATATTAGTGGTGTTTATGAAAGTGCTTCATATCCCTTAAAAAACTAGTCTAGGGACCGGTATTTTTTATAGAATATAGTGTATACATTATTCTACTCTCATTTAGCAGTAATGAGATCAGGTAATGGGCATCAGGCTATTTGGAAGATTGCGTAAGATGTCAAACCTTGTAGACCATGCAGAGAGAGCAAATTAATGAGGCATGTTTAATTGGAGTATCTGTTACAGCATCCCCCAAGGTTTTGGGTGTTTACCAAGCTATGATATTAGAAGTCATGACGGCATAGAGAGTGCACGTAAAAATATCCTCTGTGAAACAGAATACTGGACAAAAGGGAAAGCTATGTGAAAGAGACTGATGGGTGTTGATGCGGATTGAGGCCTTGAAAAAGAAGACAACTGCAGACAAAGTGACCATAGAGCTCCATCTGAATCTGCAGGCTCCAGTATCAATCATTACAGGTAAGAGAAAACTTCACAAACAAAACATTTATGGCAGAGAAGTAATCCCCATGCCACTTGTAACAGATATGAATGCAAAACGTCTGCTACAGTGGTGCCACGAGCACATATCCTGGTCGAGTGATATATCAAGATATGACATTTGGTCGGACGAATCATTGTTCATTTTGTTCCCTGCATCAGGACATGTGTATGTCTAAAGAACACATACACAAGCATATGATCATGCTTGCCTCATGCCAGCTGTCAAACGTAGAGGGAAATTTCTCAGGTTTTCGACAGCGATCTCATGGTTTTCAAAAGGGATCTATTGTAATCCTGAAAGGGAGATTGACTTGGAAGGACTATGTCAAACTCTTAGCCAACCAGATCCATCCTATGGTGCAAAAATTGTTTCCTGGTCGTGGTTTTAGGAACATAAAGACCAAGTCAAACATCTTATCTGGCCCGCATAGTCCCTAAACCTCAATATCATCAAACTGCTGTGGTCTGATTTAGAGAATAGAGTTGGGAATCGATATCTTCCAGCAGCATCTCTACAGGAACATTGACAATTTATCCATAAAAGAATGGTATAATATTTCCTTAACCACTATTCATGACTTGCATAATTGAATTTCTTAGCGAATTCCGGTGGTATTACATGCCATAGATGGTCCTATACCATATTAATAAAGAATGTCATATTATTCCTATATGTTTCTATTATTTTGATAACCACCTGCATCTTGAAGGAATGCATTATGAAACAATATTTAACATCTACTTTTTAAAAGTTACTAATAAGGTAATTATTTACTATTAGCTAATGATAGTTCTTGGCTGTATGTATTAAAAAAAGATGTGGGATATATTAATCATATTATCACATGTAAGACTATATCTAAAATATTTTGCTGTGAATTTTGATTGCTGCTTAGGTCATGGTCAATTTTGAGCATTTTTGCCTTAATTTGGTCATGTTTGAAAAATTTTAATTGTTTGTTTAGCATTGGACAGTGCTTGCTACATAAGAATGAATCAACATAACTATTTGGTATGCAGATAACAAGGGGCAAATGCTATACATTTTTCCAATATTTTCTGGAGCATTTCTTCTGTTCAGAAGAGAACTAAAAGCTTTATCAAAAGTAAATGTGTTCAAATTTTGAATTTCATAAGTGTCAGAAAATTGTGGAGTTTTGTGTCTGTGTATTTGATATCATGAGTTATGAATATTTTGAATGCCATAGCTTTATTGTATAGAGTAACAAGATCTAGAATAACTGATGTCTATGGATGGAGTGGGATGGAGATATTAAAAGTTGTTATAAATTTCCTGCCTTTATAGAATAGATGTTTTGTTCATGTAATCATCGATAAAATTGTAATGTACATGTCTTAGTGTAGTGTTGGTATTTTTGTACTACATCAGAAAAATGTCATAAACAGTCATAGCTGTAATCAAGTCTTTTTCTCTCATTTTATAATTTCTTTATCTATCTAGACTAAGTTAAAAGTTTGTCTCAAACTGAGTATAGATTCAGTATTAACAGTTCCTATTTAACACATTTACCTGCATTACACATTTACCTACATTACACATTTACCTGCATTACACATTTTGCGTTGACAAAAATAGACAAAATTAATTTCTGATGTTTATAATTGAATAACTAAAAGAATTAAACTATGTCTCAAAAAATATATTTATTTCTTTGTGATTTACAAAACGTTGTGAAAACGCAACACTGGCAGAATCCAGCTTACCTGATACTGCCATTTTATTTATAAGAGATCAAGATTTCTGTTTTAATGCTGCTTTTGAAACTGCGCATGTGCTACCACCAATGACAATTCATCAAAATTGATAAATATCAGTAGTTAAAATTCAGTGACATATGTTGAAAGATTTAACTGTTAAAATATAAAAAATAAATTCATTTTAATAATTTATCATAAAATTTCAATACTTTTTTTTACATAGTCTCCATTTGTTTACATAAAATTAATAACATTTATATTAAAAAAAATTAATGTTGCGAAAATGCAACACTAGCAGGCAATGGGTTAATGTCATTTTTATTAATAATGCTATTAAATTTTTGCTTCTAAAATTTAACCTGATAAGACATTTTTGCTTTAAAAACTTGATAAGTTTATAGGAATGGTAAAAGATAATTGTTAATTTGAAGAGGATAATGATGTCGGTCTGTTAAGAATATGATGGTTCTTTTGTTATTGAAGGGCATAATGGGCCAAGATGCATACTTTAAAGGCATTCTAATCAGCTATGGATGCTGATGCCATGAGACTTAATCCTATTGACTATGGTATTAAATGCCATTGCCCTAGCAATTCAGCCATTATCTGGTTAGAGAGAATCAATGTAATGCTATCAAAACAACTGATTAAACTTCAATGAAACTGGAATTATTTAATTTTTTTTAAAAATGCTATTAACATATTTTAGAAGCATAGTGAAAATTGAGAACTGTCTTTTGATTTTTTTTTCACTCTATTTTTATTAACAGATTATTACTTTTCTAGTGCCATGGCTGATAATTACCCACCAGTCCTTACACTTCAAAACAGTCCAAAAGAAACTATTTACAATGAAATTGGAAAGTACTTTAAATCAAAGTTTGGATCACCACCTTGTTTTTACGCCAGAGTTCCAGGAAGAGTTAATCTTATAGGAGAACATATTGACTATTGTGGGTTTTCTGTTTTACCCATGGCAATTGAACAAGATATTGTTTTAGCTGTTGGATTCAATGATTCTGAGGTTTTAAAGCTAATCAACTTTGATTCAGATAAATATGAAGATTTTTCATCTCCTGTCGGAGATATACAGATTGATACTTTACATCCTCATTGGTATCATTATTTCCTTTGTGGATATAAAGGAATTGCCAAAAGTTATGTATTACAACATAAGGGATTTGATCTTGTGGTGAAAGGTACAATACCTCCATCTGCTGGCTTGTCAAGTTCAAGTGCTTTAGTTTGTGCCAGTGCACTAGCTATATCATTTGCAAACAGGTATTTTTTAAATTTCTTTAGTTTTGAGTCATTACCATCTCTTGTGAGTGTCATCCATTTTCCCTTTTTGACTAGAGTTTTTTTAAATTTTTTTATTAGGGTCTGACTTAATAAGGTATCATAGTTTTACTTTAATCTGGTTTTGTGAATCTATACCACAGAGCGTTAAAATCTTGACTGTGAGTCAGAGTTCTATGCATTGTTTATTTGTTTGTATAACGTTGGAAGTAAATATTCATATTTCTAAATTGTGTTGCTTTAAACACTAGAAAGACGGATGCCGTCATTTTGATGGTTTCGGACATACTAGTGAGTGCTATGTCTGTATTTATGTTCCCAGGCTTCTGAAATTTTATGACTTTTTCTAATTTTACGTGAAATATGCACATACATTTACAAAATTATAATCAATAGTAAAGAGGGGGAGAAAATGTGTTGTATACCTACTAAGACTGAAAGCTGTCAATTTGACGGCAATATAGAAAACAGACAGAAATCTTTAAAATAATACAGGAAAAATGTTAGTTATTTTTTGTCTTTTCTCCCTTTTGCAAATAACAGAAATATTGGTGTTGAAAAATAAGGACTGCACAAACCATGCATATATTTTTATGGATAAACCATACCAAGTTGTCAGCTCGGCATACCTGCATAAAAATATATCTAAATGCATACTAATTTATTATATATTGATATGAAATAGTTCAAAATTTAAAGTATTTAACCATTTTAAAAAAAATTAAATATTTTGAATTCTTGATTTTATTTTTAACCGTCAAAATGACGGCATTCTGTCTTTCTAGTAAAAAAAAAATTCTCATCTTTCTAGTGTTAATAAATGTATCTGGATTATGTGTGTCTAACATTTAAAATTTTTTTTTACTGTAAAATTATTTATTTTTACTTTTTAACCTAGGGTATATTTTAAAAATAACTATCAATGTATTATGACTTTTTATTTATTTTTTTTTTTAATATTTCACTTGAGTATATAGCTTCAATCATGAAAGAAAATGAAATTTTTTCTGAAGAGTAAATGCTTGGCTTAAAATAATTAAATAAAGCTTCTAAACTTATGTTACAACTGTTCTTTATGTCCATAAAATGACAAGTTTGACAAAATGTGTCAAAATAATAATTCAATAATAATAATAATAATGTGCTTTATGTCCTCTTGATGCATTCCACTACTGATGGCATCCATTATATTATGAGGCGGAATATATTAAATGATCTGTGCTCAGGTGTATTGATTTGAAACCAAATCACTTTATATCTTGGAGTACATCTCTATTACCCTAAAAAACAAACATCAATGAAAGAGTTATAATTTTATCATGTTATGGAAAAGTTTTATTTCATATGCTCAAAATATCAGATTGAAATGTAGTATAATCAGTGTGTTTGAAATATTGATAAAGATGTCATGTAACCTTCCAATAGGACTACTGTTGAAAATGTTTTAGTATTCTTTTGTGTACATTGTAAATGGCCTAACTAAGAATCTACAGGATGTCCCAAAAATATCAGTACAACTTCAAAAATTTATTGAAAAAAAAAGAATAGATGTACAGCAAAACTAGTTACAACAATAGATGGAATAACTCAAAACGTTTTTTTCTACTACCTTAGTAAAGTTCCACATGAGATCCTTTAGTAGCACGAACAATATCAAGGCGATATTCCAATTCAATCCGTGAACATTTCATCATGCTAACATTAACAGTAGCTACAGCTGTTTGGATCTTTTGTTTCAATTCCACAAATTCTTTGGGGTTATGTAAAAGATGCTGTGTACCAAACAAAAGTTAAGTCTCATGGAATTTAAACAAAGGTCCAAACAGCTGTAGCTACTGTTAATCTTAGCATGCTGAAATGTTCGTGGATTGAATTGGAATATCATCTTGATATTGTTCGTGCTACGAAAGGATCTCCTGTGGAACTTTACTAAGGTAGTAGAAAAAACTTTTTGAGTTATTCTATCTATTATTGTAACTAGTTTTGCTGTAGGCCTATTATTATTAAAAAAAAATTTTTTTGAAGTTGTACTGATCTTTTTGGGACACCCTGTATTATGTTCAATTACTTACCATTTTACCACCAAAAATTAAACTATGTTTTTAAAATGCAGATCATATAAATTATAGGGACTTGAGTTGTGTGAAGATGAGGTACACATATAGAAAAGACAGTTGCAGTTATTTTAATATAATTTTAATTTTTCCTTTCCAAGAAGTCTCATACAATTGACCATAGTTGTTTTTAAAAAATTTTGAGATATAGCTCTATTTTGCTTTAGTATTTTCGTGTGAAATTTTTTAACAAGTTTATTTGATGAATTTCAGTTATCCTCTATTGTTTTATAGAATTTCTCTTTCAAAAATGGAGATAGCAACTTTGTGTGCTCACTCAGAGCGATATATTGGAACTGAAGGGGGTGGCATGGACCAAGCAATAGGATTTTTGGCAGAACCTGGTAATTTCAAATATTCCCTCATATTTGTGACATTCACGGGCAGGTAAATGGGATTTCTGTCTACACATTTTATATGCATCATCAGAAGTGTACTGGAGAGTTTTTGGTAAGGCAGTCAAGGTGATAGCTTGTAGTATGCAAACAATCTTATACTGAGGGTTAGCAAATTTATGAAGATACCTGTAGAACCTTAAAATATTTATATAACGTAAATCTTCACCTGAAGTTGTATTCTCTATGTTAAAAATATGTTAGAACTGTTTTGAATTTTAAATTATATTAATCAGGAAGGAAAATATGATGATTAATCCCATTTTCAGTCAATACAAAGATATGCAGTTTTTCACTTTTTGTCACTATGGGATTTATCTTTATGATTGGCTTTGGAAGTAAAATAATTAAAATACGGTGAACAAAATTAATTTTTGATGGAGATTGAAACTTTTTTACATTTAAGAAATCAATGTTTATCTAATTTCTATCATTCTTGCACTATTTTGGTCCAATTTACAAATATATCTGTTTTATGAAACTCTGAAATAGATGGGACTTCTAGATTGCACACACACACACATGCACACACACACACACACACATATATATATATATATATATATATATATATATATATATATATATATATATATATATATATATACACATACATATATATATATATATATATATATATATATATATATATATATATATATATATATATATATATATATATACATACATATATATATATATATATATATATATATATATATATATATATATATATATATATATATATATATATATATATATATATATATATATGATATTTAGATCATATAAATTATGGAATACCCATCCACAACTTGACTATTTTGTTGTTCGACTGTCATTGTAAAAGAAAAGAATTTAACCTTAATTTTTTTTTATAAATGGAAGAAGTAATTTTTTCATAGCATGAAATACTGTGATTCTTAGGTGTAATTTATTATAATTTTTTTACTTCTCTGTCTCTCTCTAAAAAAAGTCATTTAATAATCTTCTAAAATTTTCATGAAATTTAATCTTATTCTGTAAATATTTATTATGTTATACATTCAACTAAAAATATATAGTAATGGGAAGAAAAATAATTTGTTTTGAACTAAGCCACCCAATCATTTTTTCTCATATAATGGTTTGATGTGCTTCTGTCTTAGAAAATGCTTTCTCTTACACTGTGTCTGTGCCATTATTTAGGCCTTATTATGGTAATACATTCAAACTTATTTTATATGTTTTATTTCCATTCTGATGACTATTGAAAAAACAAAGAGAAAAAAAATGAGTACTGATTTGAGTGTGTTACTGTGAATTTTCTAGTTACTTATCGGACTTTCTAATTTCAGGAACTGCTCGATTAATTGACTTTAACCCCTTAAAAGCAAGCAATGTACCTTTGCCAAAAGGTGTTGCTTTTGTTGTATGCAACAGTTGTGTGGAAATGAACAAAGCAGCTTCTTCACAATTCAATATTCGTGTTATAGAATGTAGATTAGCTGCTAAGGTAAGGGAATTTTCCTTTCTTATGCATTTTTTTCATTTAATAATCTTCAGATATTAAATGATTTTCCTTCTCATTTTTATTTAGTATTTCTTTTTTAATCAATGTCAAAATATATTTTAGTATCTGACATATCAGGAATCTAAAGGTTTTAAGTATTGTTGGATTGAAAAATTTCTTGGCGTGTGGTAAACACACATAAAATTAATTAACAAAAGAATTAGGAATTAATTATTACTTTTACTTTACTTTATTAGCATATTTAATTTACTTTAAATCTTAATTTAATAATTATAGTTAGTTTCAGGCGCGTTGAGAAAACCTCAATTAATTAAAAATTACTATTATCCGGAATAACCAAATTCTAAGAGTGTTGAGAGTGCTGAGTAAAGAAAAATTTTCATGAGGGCATGCCCTATTCTGTCTACTTTTCTATTTTCCCTTTCCTTCTATTTTTCTTCTCTTTTATTTTATCTTTAGGTTGCAACCAACGTTGGTAATGTTAAATTTTTATTTATTTTTAAAATTTTATTTGTTTTTTCTTTGTTAGGTAGCTTAATTATTTTTAAATGATTTTTTTTTACTCTAGCCACAAATTTTTGTCTTTATTTTATTATGTTTTATTTTTGGTATGATTAAAATTAAATGAATAATGTGCCATCATAGAATTGAGTGCTTTAGCAATTTAAGTTTGTCTAGATTTTGTTATGTGATTATGTAAAAGGCTATTGAAGGTAAAAATTTAAATAAATTTTGTAATTATCACTCCTAACTTTTGAGTCATGTCTTTATTTTCTTTAAGTGAAAGTTCTATAAGTATTTTTGTCAGTATTTCATTTAGGGTTAATTGCCGTTTCTTCTAAGACACTCTCAACACCCTTAGAATCTGGTTATTGTGGATAATAGTTAGTTTTAATTATTTGAGGTTTTCACAGTGCGCCTCAATCTAAATTAATCCTTAGAGTAATTTAAATATGTTTATAATTAAATTCATTAAGGTAAACTGTAAGTAAAATTAATAGTTAATTCCTAATTATTTTCTTAATTAATTATATGGTCTGTTCAACATACACAACAGTAATTTCGTTCAGACAGTATTTGTTTTAATATTTGTAGAGGGTTTTGCAATTCCTCTGTCAATAGTTTTTGCTGCATTAACACTATATATTTCTACTGCTCATGATAATTTAAAATGTTACATGACAACTCCATTTCAAGAGAGGCATTTGTGAACTCTTTTTGTTGGTGAGGTGTCATTAATTTTTGTTGCCGGCTTGTTTTCTTTATTCTTACTCTGCACAATTTGAGAGCACATGCTTGTTTCCTTTATTGGTTTTGTGCAAATTTCTAACAGTGCACTTGTTTAACTTTTTAACATTATCTTGTTGCTTGCACCGTATGAATTTTTGAACTCGTTTATCTGTGTAATGTGTTAGTATTCATGTAGGGAACTTGTAGTAAATGATTTTTTGAAGAGAAATTAGTTTTGTTAATATTGTTTTTTGAATTTCTAGAAAGACTAATTAAATATTTCTTTATTCCTGCTAATGTAATGAGTGAAGGTTTATTTCTAACTTCAACATAAGTTACAAAATATTTGATTAGTTTCTTTATTTATGTATGTTTCCATTACTTTAAAATGTTTTTGTCTATTTTATGGCTTTCATTCTTGGATAGAATATAAAAAACTATTTATGTTCATTCCTAATAAAATCTTCATGTGATGTGATAAATTGCTGTGCTTCTCATACTGAAATATTTGTTTTATTGGAGAGAAATGGATGCTCAATAAAATGGACTTTTTATGATCAGTAGTTTGAACTTTTATTTAGAACTTGACTTTGAATGAAAATTATTTGACAATCATTGTGTCTCCATAATATGGGTTTTCTTTCTTTTAATCTGTTTATCTTGAACTCTACTTTTGTCAGCTTTGACTTGGGAGGTTTTGCTCCATCATGCAGATGTCTGATGTGCTAGAAGATATCTTTTGAATTAGTTGTAAATATTTTGAAATTCAATATATCAAGTTACATTTCTTATGAATTTTATTTATTAACTCATAGCTGATTTTTAAACCCATAAGTGAAAAAGTATATGCTGAATATGTTTTGTAAAATGAACTCAATACTTGATTTTATGATGTCATCATATATGCATTACATTATTTCCCTTTTATATGATAATAAAAGTGTGTGAATGCAGCACAACATATGCACTGCAAAAGTTACAGTTAGGTTATTATTTTTCATTGATAGTACCATATTAAACTGCTAAATTCATATTTTTTTGTTAATAGACTGTGCTACAGAGATTTAATGATTAAACCTAACAAATTTATTTAATAAAACTTTGCTTTTAATTGTAGTGAGGAGAAAATATACTAGTTACAACAGGAACTTAAGCCTTTGGCATAACATGCATATTGTGTATGGTAGCATACATAAATAAGTATGAAATTGCTGTAATTCTGCATTGCAGTATGTTATTTTCTATGTAATGAGTCTATTTTTTGAAATTCAATTAATTTGATTATTATTATTTTTCATCATTATTTTCTTTGCTAATAAATGCTAATAATTTATTTCTGTATACCTTTAGAAATTGAAATCCCCCCCCCCCCTCAAAAAAAAAAAAAAAAAAAATTCTGTATAAGGTTAGTGGCTTTTGTTCTTTTTCAACGCATTCTTTCAAATCCAAAAAGGAATAAGAAAGAGCTTATTAATTTTTTGTTTTATTTTGACAGCTTAGTTATTGAAACCTACAATGCAGAGAAATATTCTATGATTGAATTCTATTCTATTCTTTTTGTAAAGAAATATTTTCAAATTCCTAGGGAGCAAAGTTAACAAGTATGTGAAGAACCCAAGAAAAAAATCAAATTACTTGAACAGATTGAAGACACTAACTGTTGAATGAATTAACAGAAATCTGTAATTAGCCCTCAACACCGCATGATTTCAATATTCTGTAGAAATAATTGAAATAAAAATAAAGAAGCATAAAAAATATCAGAAAAGGCGATCAACTGGTCTCTTCATTAGGAGGTCACCTCAGAAGAATCTTTCTGATAGGATGCAGGTGAAGTCAAAAAAACATCTCAAGCCCGAGATCCCCATATTGACAACAGAAAGTCAAAAAGCATTAGGTAAATTGAAATCACAACATGATATTATTCTTAGTTGGCATTACAGCCCGTGATGGGCCTTAGCCAGCCGCACAATCCCTTTCTAGACGACTCTGTCTCCAGTCTTCCCCTTCCATTTGGTTATCTTCAGACATTTTAGGTCATTCAACACATCATCTAACCATCTTTTTTTTTGGTCTTCCCCTTGGTCTGTGGTACATTGGATTCCAGTATAAGAATTTTGCCACTCGTTTATCAGTTTGTCTCGATGTGGCCGAGCCAAGATATTCGTTGCGCTTTAATAAATTTTACTAACAACATGATATTAGAGACACAGAAACAGAAATGTAGAAATATGAAAGCAGTTTTGAGTATTTTTTTTTTGAAGAGAAGTTAAAAAATTAATTTTTTATTTATTTTGGATTATCGAAATTATTGAGAAAGTTTTTTGTTGATAATTTTTTGTGTTTTTAATACCTTATGTGTATTTTACATATTCTTATTCCTAGGCAAATAATTGAATTGGAAATCTCTAGAAATCTAAGAGCGATGACTTTAGCATTCCATAACCAACCAACTAGGAATCTGTGTAGTTCATCTTAAATGTCCTTACATGCAAATGTCTTCTGTGTAGAAGAAAAGCTATACACTTTCTCTCATTAAAAAAATTAAATATATCCTTAAATATGTGTCAAATAATAGTTTTTATAGACAGTCCTCAGTTTATTTTTTATAATAACATGTTTCAAGAATTTTGACCTGATTCTTATTTGAATCTGTTGTATGTTGATTTGGTGATATTAAATATATTGATTGAATATAAGTATGTGTGCTAAACAGGTATCATCCAAGCTACCTATGCAGTATATACTTTTTTTAAAAGAGTTAATTCTCCAAGTTTGTCTCAAAATGTTTATTTTTTAGGTTTTAGCCAAAATGAATGGCTTTGAGTGGCAAAGTGTTGAAAAGCTTTCTGAAATTCCTGTCATGCTTGAAAAAGATCTTGAAGAAATGGATACCATAGTCGAATCCTGTCTTCCACATAAAGTATACTCTAGAGCAGAAATATGTTCAATTTTAGAAATAAGTGATGCTGAGTTTGCCTCTATATTAAGCAAGAATACACAGTATCTTCAAGAGTTCAAAGTAAAATATGTTTCAGACACCATTTGATTTTAATATTTATGTTAGAAATGAGCTTACTATTTATTTTTGATGTAATATATATTGAATATTTGAGCAGTCCCTGAAGTGCTGACTCATTTATATGGACTTATTACAGTAAGATTTCTTTTTCTGCATTTTGTTTTACGCCGAAAAGCTCTCAATTGATCAGTTACAACTTATACAGTCAAACCTGTTTTTGTGCGGTTGACAGCAACCGTGCAAAAAAAATCCACACAAAAAATATTCAGAAACTTCATAAATAGCTGTAACAAATAATTTTTCACACCATATTAATGAAAAAGTTTTTTTATACGGTGGAGAGGGACCGCATAAAAAGTCTCACTGAGAAAATATGTCAAAGCTTTATGAAATAATGAGAAAGTGCTTTCCAAACAAAATAAATAATTAAATTACACATGGAAACATTTTTAAAAATTTTAATTTCTCATTTTAAACATGGAGAAATTTTCAAAATGTACCCAATTTGATACTACTCATAATAGTCCAAAATGTACATACATACTGATAGGAAAAAAAAAATCGCACAAAAAAAAACTGCACAAAACAAATCGCACAAAAAAATCACATAAAAAAAGACTGCACAAAAACAGGTTTGACTGTACAGTGTAATTCTATTGTATAGTATGTATAGCTTTTGCAGCTATATTAAAATTTGCAGATACTATATAAGATTTAATTCACATTTACCAGTAATACTCACGGCACAGCTTGTCCTCTTTGGACCTTGCGCCATTAAACCCCAACCAACCAACAAACCATTAATACTCCTCCCTTATGAAAATTTAATGATAAATGATAAATATTTTAGTTTTTTTAAAACTATAAAAATATGTAGTTTAACACTTTCCTATAATTTATTTTGATTAAATGGTAAAAAAGTAATCAAGTTAGAAGAATGATTACTTTGTTTAAAAGTGGAAAAAATGCATTTACTTTTAAGAATATTAAGACTTTTAGTTTGACTACTGAGTTATCTTCAAAATATAAGATGAGAAAATAATGATCAGACTCATAGTGTTCAAGATCTTTTTTACTTTAGAAAGATTTCAGATCTCACAAATGTGATAACACCCTGCTTATATATATGATTATGACATTTTTGATTCATGGCTAGAATTATATGGATCTCAAATTTTATGGAAATCTCCTAAAATCTGCAACCTTTCAATCGTGATAAATCAAACCTTGTTGACAAGTGATGAATAGTAATTACATCATGAACTTTGCTTCTTCTTCCATATCTCTAGCGATATTTATGCCTTAAATAACACAATTTTAAAGAATTTTAACACAACACTAAATATACACTTAATTTTTATCTTTTGTACTTCAGGATTACTTTGTTTCATAAGTCAAGAAACACATGAATATGTGAAGCTAGCTATTAGTGCTAAATAATTTAAAATTCAATTATATGTATATTTTAAGATATTGCGTTTACAGCAAACACCTTTCCTTGATTAGAGTTGTATTTTTATTTTGTGATTAAATTAATGTTCTGTTTTTAATAAGCTTTATTATTTTGTATTTTGCCTACCTTAAGTTAGCTGCATCATTCCCTACATTCTCGTTCTTGATTATTACTATCTGTGTCAGTTCAATGTATTCAGTGTAGCAAAATTTGACCAGCCATGTTTAACTGTCATGTTATGAGATAATTTGTGGTGTTTGGTTAGTGAAATTTATATCTTGATGGAAAAAGACTATTTTAATCTATATTTATTGGGAATACTGGTATTTTGACCCTGAACCTAGATTTGAAATAAGATGAATCAGGACAAGTGCAGATCAAAACTAATAAATTTTGACTTTGAATGACTGTGTAAGATTGGTTTTAGCAGCTAAAAATGTGAAAGTTTTTGCAGGTTAGACACAAAACCTTATCTTACAAAAGATGCATTTCAAAGGCCTTTAATTCACCAATTTCAAATTTTCAGAACCGAAAATGTTTGTAAGATCTAAGGTACCCACTTGCCCCGCAAAAACGGTGTGTATCTGGCCTTTATTTATTGCCTTTTTTTCTCTGCAACAATGTTGGGATAAGTGCGAATAACCTGTTTCTTGATGATTCTTTTGTTCTTTGAATTTCTTGAATGCTACGAAGATTCGTTGAGTTACGTATTTTTCTTCATTTTGGGTCCAGAAAAGTAAAGCGAAGGGAAAAAACAGAAAATACATAATAGATGAGAAACTTTTTAAAAATTCATTTAAATATATTTTAATGATATAAAAATGAAAACCATTTTATATGTCAGTCACGAAATTGTGAAAAAGGAAATTTTTCGCATAAAAATTAAAGAAACAAAAGTTGCACTTCACCTAATTGCATGTTATAATCCGAGAATTTTATTTGTAACATAGTTTCTCAAGTTCTACCTATTTTTGGAAGGGCGCATGCACAAACAATATCACTTCTGTCATCTTTGTGTGGGATCTTAAAAGTTGTTAAGCCATTAGTAGTTCAATACTTTATATATTTCATGATAAGGTCCTCCCTTTCAAAATATATGACCTCACAAATGAAATACTTCACACATTTCCCCCCCAGAAATTTGACTGTCACCGAAAGCCAGGTTCTCAGTTCTACAGTGTGTCTTTTTTAGAAATTGAAATACGGCCACATCATGGTTGACTGCCATCGATTCCATGAACAAATCTGTTTTTAATTTCATAGTCAGACTCTCTGATACTGAAAAGATCGTCAGCAGATTCTAAGGAGCTTTCACTCTCCTCTGTTTGATTTTTTGAGTTCATTTAGTTTAATAACCTTTGCATCTCTTTCATTCATTTCTGTGTGATAAGAATGACCCATGTGTATTACCAATAGTAAAATAAATGAAGTAATAAATGAACAAATAAAGAGCATAAATAATAATTATGTAAATCAAAGGGGAAGTGCATGCCAGTCTGCAATAACTGCATTTACTCTTATCCCAACTCTGAACTCTTGTGGGGTAAGTGCAGACCAGTGTTTAACATATAAAAATCAGGAAGTAGAAAAAACAACTGATAAAACAATTAAACAACAATATGAAAGATGTTAACTTACCGGAAAGCATCTTGAAACAACTTCATATAAGGTGGAAAATCATAGATAACGATTCAGACACACATCTCACTAGTGCAAGTGAAATAAACATGTGACACTTTGTAACCATCCCTGTATATTGTGCTTAGCACTAATGCACATCGGTGCCTACTGTGTAAAAGAATACTGTACTTTTACTGTACAATCCCACTGATGGCATCACCACAAGTTAAATACCTTAGTTATGTGGCCATTATGTACTTGCCCCAATTTACCTTATGTTAGAATGAAATAAAATTGAAAGAAAATCATGAATTTAGACTAGTATCATCCTATTCTTATATATGATTCACGTCTAGAATTTTGTGGGTCTGAAAATATTTGGGAATCTACCTAACAGCTTTGGCCTTTTGGATAAATCAAATCCATTAGACAACAGATTAACAGTAATTGTGTTATGAACTTTGTTTGCTCCTGTAGTCATTTATATTGAGGATTATGTATCATTTATCTTAAAGATTTGCTTCAAACATAAATGTTGTAGGATTTATTTTGTTTGAACTCTTATAATATGCATGATTTCTACCTGATTTAAATTTGATGTAGCCAAATTATAAATTTGATTAGATTAATTTATTTTTGCTGAATTTAGTTTTTTTATTTTATTTAATATACAAACCAAATGTTTTAATCTTTAAAAAAAAAATTCTTTAATTACAGATGACTCAACGTGCTAAACATGTATTTGCAGAAGCTGCACGAGTGAAACAGTTCAAGTTAGTTTGTGATAATAATCCTGATAATGCAGTGCAAGAACTTGGGGCATTAATGAACAAAAGCCATGAGAGTTGCCGAGACTTATATGAATGTAGTCATCCTGATGTTGATCAGTTAGTATCTATTGCATTGGAAGCAGGAGCTGTTGGATCCAGATTAACGGGAGCAGGGTCAGTAAAAGCCCAACATCTGTGAAATATTTGGAATGTCTGATTCCATATTGTATTGATTGGACTGTCAGTGTGTCTTTTTTAGAACTTAAACTTTTGTATGAGGTATAAAATATTAGTTAAAGAAAATTTCCATACAATTATAACTGTATTTCTAAAGATCTATTTAATGTTCATTTTATAATGATGGTATCTGAATGTTAGTAAGTATGTTTTCTTTATTTAAGAGCTACATCTTCATGAGATAACCTTGAATGTATATTGAAGATATCTAAAAACTTTTCATTGGTTAACTCATGGGAACTTATGGTGAAAGTCTCTTTCTACAGATCTAATATATTAGTTTATTTTAGTTAATGTATGATAGATGCCAATTTACTGATTTCTTTTGTATATTGATATTTAAAGCAATTTTTTGATATGTAGGACAGTTTTGTTATTGATTAATTGATATGTCATTGGTAAAAAGAAGTATATTGCTTTGAGTGCTAACATCTCTTTTCAGTTCTTCTAATATATGTATAACTTGTATTTGTAGAATGTTTCAATTTAAAGTAAATCTTTATGCAAATTATAAGTGACAACTGTAAAACTGCCAAATTTCTAAGAGCAAAAAGTATTGGAATTATTTTATTGACTCACAACATTATGCAAAGGCCTAAAAGTTTGTAATTATATGACTATACTTTTTGAGTTGTTGTTCATGGATTTTTCATACTAAAAGGATACCTGCTATCATTAAATAACTAACTGTATTGTAAGGAAATTACCATATCAAGTATGCATTGCATGGACCCAAATCTTCATTTTGGCATAATCGTTCCTGTTTTGGTGTCCTTATAGGGAGTAAAGTTGGTTCACCTGTTGGGTTCTCCCATAATAAAGTAACCAGCGAAATTCCTTGTGTCTAAGGGGCAATTACCCTCAGAATAAGAGTGTCACACTGAAAAAAAGGTAGCAAAATCTTAAAGGAAATATTTATTACAAGAAAACATATTAGGGAAAAAATCATAGCTTAACATCCATATTTTGTAACAAATTTTTGTCATTAAAAATTTTAACATTCTATGTTAACCAGAAAGAGAATAGTTATCTTGTAAATCTATGAGTTTGAGACAGTTTTGTTTGACAGAGGGTGGTTGTATGTGTTTGAGAGAAAGGAAGCATTTTCCCTTTAAAATTTTTTCATTCATTATGATCGGGAATTTATTTTTGATTTCTTAAATTTTTTTGGATGTGTCCCAATTCTTAATATATTTGTGTAATATAAGTGAGTTTTGTTAAATGTTCTCCTGTTTCTTGTTTCTTTATTTTAATGCTCTGTGTATTTCTTTTTCCTGTATAGGTGGGGTGGTTGCTGTGTATCTTTAGTTATGGAAAACAAAGTTCATGAGTTCATGAATGTTGTAAGGAAAAAGTACTATGAAAAGAAACTAAAGCTATATAATGATATTGATGTTGAAACTGCAATGTTTCTAACTCGACCAAGTGGAGGAGCTGCAGTTTATTCCAATGAGATTTAAGAAATCTATATCAATAATCAAGTCATTGAAAGAAGAAATGTAAACTTTTTAATTTGTTGTACTCAAATTGATTTTTATGTCTCATTATAATTTTGATATAGTCTGCACATAACCTAGATATTGTGTTACCCATCAGCACATGTGCTTTTTCCCCAATGTTATTATTAGTGGGGGATAAATTTGACCCATTTTCAGTTTTCCTGTGCATACTCTCATGAAATGCACAAAAGCCAAATTAAACTGTAAATGACAAAAATATTAAACTATCTCCTTCTATAAGATGCACATACAAACTTTATTAACAGTATAAGTTTGTTTTCAATGTGGTGCCCCATTGAAAGCAATGAAGGATTCTTGAGGGTAAAGTGAATGTCCTCATTGGCAAACAAACATCAAAGAAATGGCCATAATCAATTATTCATTGTTATATTGATTTTGTACCACTAATGGATGAAATGACTCTTTTCTGTGAGAAGTGCCTTATTAAATTGTCTGCATAATCTTTACTGACCTGTATAAATTTCTATGTTGTGAGTGTAATCCCATTCAAATGTTTTAGAGGTTTTCCTTTTTAAGTCAGCTTATTTTTCTTAATAAAATTCCTCAGATATCAATGATGGTATCAAAGATAAATCAAATGTTTATTACCTTTTTGTTCTGATTTAGTTTCATGGGTACTTTCAAAATATTATCTTGCTTATAATTAGAATCCTCAACCCTTCTAATCAGAATCTTCGATCTTGCTGTCAGTTTTGATACTTGCAAGCACTGTTTTTATTTTACTTCCTCATTTTGTTCATCTCTTTTATTATTGCAAGTATAAAATGCAATGCCACAATTCATGTGGGGCAGATTTTATCCCACTTTATGCCCTCCCTCCTTGAAAGGTATTATTCTGAGAACTGTGCTAAGATTTACTTTTGCCTGTTCTTTAAGAGAGGCACAAGGAAAATCAGAATGTCACCTGCTGGACGTTGGTCAAATAGCTAGGGCACTGGTATTTGGTACCAGAGTCTGTGGGTTTGAGTCCCACTATCGGCATAGATGTTTGTAACCCTTCAGAATTGGCTTGAAGCAGTATGTCCCAGTTTAATGATCTCTCTTGTAGCAAAAAATGAGCATATCGCTCTCAACCATACCTACCAACCAACCAAACCAGAATGTCACCTTATAATCCTATTTTTGAGCTAAAGACTGAATAAGGGGTAGATTTTAAACTGTTATTAGTGCTGATGGGGTAAGATAAATTGCCCAAAAGTTTAAGTTGGATGTATGACTGTAAATGGTAATCCTTCTATGTCGAGCTGCTCAGTTACCTAACGTAGAGCTAAAATATTTATTTCATGTTTCTGAACAAAAATAAATGGATTCTAAAACTTTTTTAGAAAATAAGCTAAGTACATTTCATTACTTCAAGAAAGAATAGATTTCACTAATGAATCTCCAATTCACTGAGAACTGTGTTTTTGAATGCCTGTGTTTAGAAGTATCTCTTAGGTATCTAAGTTAACAGGATATCTACAAAACTAACAAAAAATTACATGCAGTAATCTCATAGTCCTTAGATTTTTTTCATGTAACAAGTTTTAATAGTTTATTATTATTATTATAAGTAGGCATACTTGTTCTGTTTTTAGTAAGAACACTCAACACTGGTTTAGATATTGTTTTTTCAATTTGAAGCAAAGGCTGTGAATTTAAATTTTGTGATTATTAATCACTGAATGTTTATAAGTATTGAGTAACGAGTTCTGCTGTTTTTATTTGACTTAAAATATATTCTCAAAAAATGTTGCAGATTTAATGATCAAGATTACAAAAATTTCAAAAATCAATCAACTTTCTATTTGATTCCTGTTAAACTTATTTACTATATGTATGATAACATGATTCAAATCTGCTGAAATTCCCTAGTTAATTTGAAAGCTTGGCTCCCTAAGTCTGTCCCTTGAGCTGGCATTGCTATTCTTTCAAATGTTACTGTGTAGTTTGTACCCTTAAACTTCTTTTAAAAGAAACTGAAGAATGGTTGCTGATAAATTTTCAATCAGGCTATTGTGGTAATAGAATTAGAGGGTCTAAAGTCTTTTGCATTTAGTACCAGTTATAGAAAATATTTGATCATCAGCAGTAGAAAAATAGTTCTATCTTGTCAACAGCAAAATATGTTTAAATTTACATCCAAAATAAATATTACATAATACAGTCTTGTATATCTCCGAATATAGAGCATTTTATTTGCTGTAATGTAAGTACTAGCATAACTTAAGAAAAACAAAATAAAAAGGAAATATCTTTGATTGTTGCTTGGCATAAAATGGTTACCATATAATAACTCAATAACATAATCATCTTTATCTTTTTGTAATATTTTTTCTTTCAGTTGAAATGGAATTCCAAACTCGATGACCTAAATTTAGATGAGTTTGTTTACCTGCAGTTTTTTCTGTGCTAGTCCATAATTCCATATGTAGGGAATATTTGTGACCAGTTCATATATGTATACATACATGAGTTTATATGAAAATTATTGTATGCAAAATGTTCACTATAAAATTTTATGAGACAAGAGCACTCAAGCTTTTAGTCTTTTTTAAAATTCATATTCTTTAAGACTTGAAGTTTTGTTTTTTTTAATAGTTTTTAAGTAAATTGATTTCATTATAAATGTTTATGATTACCAAACAAAGTTTACATTTTTGTAATGCTTTATTTGTTAATTAAAATCTTATATTTCTTAGTGTCAAAACTGCACCCATAAGTGGTAATTAATTCTTCAAAATATGTAGTATTGAGTATTGTGAATTTTCAAACATCTGTTTAAAATAAATTATCAAAGAATGTTAAGAAGAGTGCAGTAAGTATAGTTCAATGCAAATGTTACCATCGGAATTTATTTTTCAAATCCTAAATATATATCTTGAATAAAGTGAAAAAAATATTTAGCTAATGAGAGGCCATGTTTTTTGTTTATAAAATATGTTTTAATGTGAATGATTGTGGTGTAAAATATATAGTCTATTTTTTATTGCCAATAGAAAACTTTTTCATTGTTAGAAGTGCATAACAACAGCCATTAACCATTTTTTGTTTGCTATAAATTGATAAAATGAACAGTTGGGAAGTGAGATTTTTTTACTGAGTGAAAAGCTTGAAAATGAACTAAGATAAAGCTTGAAATGAGAGCCTTATTTTATTTTGTACTGATTGTTATGTCCTATTCAAGATTTCATTTTAACACACAAAAGGACATTTATTTATTTTTGCAAGGTCTTTTGGGATTTATTACGTTTCACTTCTCTGCATTGAGCATGGTATAATAGGGAGAAGGGGTTTATTTATGGAGGTCATGGGTTTTTTTGGTTTGAAATTTAAATTATGAGGTTTTAATATCCACTGTTAACCTCTTTATATGTACTCAATTTTAACAGAGTAGTTGGGAGCACCTTATATGAGATTTTGTGTTGAAAGTTTATTATCAAATGAATGTATTTAGTACATTGAATTATATTGGAAGCAATTACACTATTTAAAAATTATTTTGAATGTGTATTTTTAATTTTTGTTGTTATTAATTCAAAATTTAAAAGTTATTCCAAGGTTCATTAGAAATCATTTTGTGTTTTTTTTTGTTACTGTTTTTGTTAACAAAAACCAATGTCATATAATCAGATATCCAATGTCAGACTGTGAATATGTTAGAAAAGAAATGTGTTTAGGGTTTAATTCAGTAGTATGCATGATTTTTGTCCTTATAAAATTATGCCACTTTTTATACTCTTTGCATTTAGATTTGTTTAATACTATCAAAGTGAATTTAAAGTATGAAAAAAAAAGTTATGATTATAAATCTAATTGCTTAAGCATTTAACAGAAAACTTATCAGCATTCTATATTATGGACGTTTTGTGTATTCAAATGTATGGTTAAATGGCCAGAGTATTTTGCGTCCAAACATGAAGCATTCCAGTTGATCTAGTGTGTGACTTTTAATACATTGTCAGAAATGAAGCAATGAATGACTGAACTAAGCAAACACACATCCAGAAGGAAATTTTTTTTACTTGGATGTGCATGTCATCTCACTGTTTGTTTTTTCATCGCCATTACAGTTTTGAGAAAATATAAACAGCAGAGCAAAATATCTCACATTTCTTGTCAAGTTTTATATATTACAGAAAAGCTAGCCCGTTGATTGTTAGACAAACTAAAAAATTATTTGCGGATCTCAGGATTACTGGAGTTTTAAATTTTGTAAGAGGAAGAAAAATCTTACTTAAATTGTGGGACCATAAAGATACTGGTTATTTTTCTCTTGAAGGTCAAAAATTTTCAGATCTACTAAGAGTGAAATGTACATGATTATGAAAGATCAAAATGTGCTATATGCCATGAATATCAGATAATATAAGGCATTATTAAGTTATTGAAACTTCAGTGTTATAAAGTTATAAATGTCATACTTCTATCATATAATTTGATGTTTATACAATTTGATTTTTATGTTAAGACTTTTACTCCAAATTTTATCTTAATTTACAATATGTAGCAATATAAAAGAAGTACAAACTGTGCAATATTTAATTGGTAATATTGTCTGATAATTTGTTGTAATTTTATTTGTTATTTTCTAGTCACTTTGTACGTGGTACACTTAATATATATATAGTGTCAATTTTATACACTATCTTCTATTTATTATAAAATAAATTAATTTCCATTGAAGTTTGTGATTTATTATGAAACTTTTTAGACCTGCACTGACAGTCATGACTACATCCATCATTATGCTTAAGTTTAGACCTGAAATGCTGTTCAGTCAGAGGTCCACACTAGTTTCGTTTACCATATTAGTAATCAGAAATAAGTATTCTATGAGATGTTTTTTCGAAAGCTTGTCACGACCATAGTAAGGAACTGTTTTTACATCAATAAAATAATGATAAATGGAGCTTTTACGCTAGTAAATCTATGCGTAAAAGCTCTTCAAAAATTATGGGGTCTCTACTTGAAGGGAAGGTGGGCAGCGGGATTAATTTTTATTTTCAACACCCAAGAAAAAAATTCCCGTGCACTGCTGGGAACTGAGTTTGGGATTGAGGACTGCTTCTCAAAGAGTGACAATAAAAAATTTAGGATCAAGCTAACCTTACCTTTAAAATCCACTAGTAGGTATTATGGAATACCCTCAACGACTCAAGAGGACCAGGACAATCATTTTGGCCTGGTGGAACAAAACTACTCCGCATTCAAATTCGATGACACATATCTTGTGAGTTACAGACACCAGCGTAGACTTCATTAATACTACATGGATTGGCCCTGGTTATGCATCATTTTCATCGTTTCTATCGGTTTAATTTGCGAACCGTTAATTTGGTGTTTCTTTACCATTTGAAATAGCATTTTCTCATCTATAGTTCAGAGCTTATGCATTTGCTTTCCATGTGAACTATCGGAAACGCAAATGTCGACGCTCTTGTCTTTGTGGTCTCCCACTGTGTATGTTTATGTTTTTTTGCCACTGAACTTTTCGGTGTTTTTGTCGATGCAACAATATATGTATATATCACATTTTTCTTCTGCACGTTATTCGAGGTTTCGACTGGTGCTTCTGGGATAGCGTATACACTATCTGGGCAAAAGTATCCGAACACCCCCTAAAGAAGTGGATCTGGCAGGTGATGTAATATGATGCGTAACCGAAAGCTATAAAAGTGTTGGTAGTGGTTTGTCAGGTCATATTTATGCGTTTGTGAGACAATGAGTAAATCAAAGGAGCTTAGTGACTGATCGTGGCATTATAGTGGGATGATACCTTTGTGGGAAATCAGTTCATAAAATTTCGGACATTCTACAGAAGCCAAAATCCACTGTGAGTGATGTAATTGTGGAATGGAAATATGGCAGTGAAACTGAAGAAAAACGAAGTGGCAGGCCTAAAAAATTTAGTGAACGCAGCCGTAGAACTTTGAAAAGGGTAGTGAAACAAAATCGCAAGTCCTCGTTGATTGAAATCACCCAGGAGTTCCAAAGTTCATCAGGCGTTAGTGCTAGCAGCTGGACTGTTCGTTGAGGGTTAAAAAACCTGGGATTCCATGGTCGTTCAGCCGCTCACATGCCGAACATCACTCCCCAGAATGCGAAGCGTCGATTGCAATGGTGCAAAGCTCACCGTCATTGAACTGTGGACATGTGATGTTCTTAGGAGGATGAATCTCGCTTTACAATCTGGCAATACGATGGACGCGTCTGGGTTTGGCGGATGCCCGGCGAGTGCTTCTTACGTGACTGCATTGTGCCGACTGTTAAGTTTGGTGGTGGCAGCATTATGGTGGGGGGGGGGGGTTCATGGTTTGGCCTAGGTTCAGTAGTTTCTGTGGTTGGAAACATGAACTCTGAGATGTATGTGGACATTCTGGACAATGCTGCTCTCCCAACTCTATTGCAATATTTCGGGGAAGGCCCATTTCTCTTCCAGCAGGATAACTGCTCCATTCACACATCGAAACTTGCGCAGGCATGGTTTGACGAAATGGGTGTTCAAAAACTGGACTGACCTTCTCAGAGCCCCGATCTAAATTCCATTGTGAACACCTTTGGGACGAATTAGAACGCAGATTACGTAGTCAGCCAAATCGACCATCCTCACTGCCAGCACTCACTTCAGCTGTGATGGACGTCTGTAAGTCATTTCCTATGGACACCTATCAAAAACTGGTGGAAAGTATCCCCAGACGTGTGCAGGCTGTCATCTACGCGAAAGGATGACCAACATCATATTAATATATGCCTCAGGACTCTCCGAGTCCGTACCACTGGGCTTCTGGATACTTTTGGCCAGATAGTGTTGGAAACACGAGACGAGATTGAAGACACGATTATGCAATGCTTTTTAAACAATTTATTGCAGTGGTTGGGGAGATGCTTCGCCGTCCAACGCAGACGAGCGACTGATTGATAAGACGGTCTGCATTGCGCAGATTGAATCAAAACAACATGTAGCGACGCACCATGCCGCCCACCTTGAAAGCTTTAAGAGCTTTCAAAATTGCAACTAAACATGAAGATGTCTGAAAGAAAAAAGAACATAATCATTAACTGACAAGAACAATAATGAATTGAAATACAAAACACGTGAATGAGAGTTGATGAAATTAACTTGAACTTGTTAAAGTTTGCATAGTTTTGCCACAGCTCGTGAAAACATGCCATCCGCAGTTTTTAAAATGTTGCAACTCTGACTTTCCCATCATGTCCAGGTTGCACAGAGGTAACTCTACCGAGTTTCCATTTCGTGGGAGGTAGTTTGTCCTCTACAATGAGGACAAGATCACCACAAGTTAAATTCTCTTTTGATTGCTGCCATTTGGATCGTTGCTGCAGTTGAAGAACATATTCTTTCTTCCATCGATTCCAAAAATGTTGGACGAGGTTTTGTGTTAACTGCCATCTGGAAAGCCTGTTCATCTTTGTTGTACTGTAGTCTTGCTCAGGTATAGCTGTTAGAGGTCCACCAGCTATAAAGTGCCCAGGAGTTAATGCTGTTAAATCGTTGGGATCCTTGGACAATGGGGATAGGGGTCGTGAGTTCAGACATGCTTCGATTTGTGTGAATACGGTATAAAGTTCTTCGAAGGTCAGTGTTACGTTGGAGACAATATTTCTGAGATGTTGCATCACACATTTTATGTTAGATTCCCAAAGTCCTCCCATGTGAGGAGCACTTGGCGGATTAAAGTGCCATTCGACGCTGTTTTCACTTAAATAACGTGACACTTCATCATTGTTATGATGTGTGTCCATGTTTATACGATCTGAGAAGTAATGCGAGTTCAGTTTTTAATTTACGATTGGCCCCAATGAAGTTAAAGCCACAATCACTATACACTATACACTGTGAGCACTTTCCTCGACGATTGACAAATCTCTTCAGGGCTGCAATGAAACTATCAGTCGTCACGTCACTGACGAGTTCCAGATGAATTGCCTTTGTTGCAAAACATATGAACAGAGCTAAATACGCTTTTGAACTTTTTGCTCTAGTAGATTTTGAAATTTTAACAGAAAAAGGTCCGCAGTAGTCAACATCACAATGTGTGAATGGTCGAGATGGGTTTACGCGTGAAGCCGGTAAATCACCCATTTGTTGTGTTAGCTGTTGAGCTCGATGCCGCTTGCAAACTACACAATTGGCAATGATTCCACGAATAGTTGACCTGGCTGAAACAATCCAAAATTGCTGTGTCAAACATGCTTGCATTAATTGAGCACCGGCATGTAAATTTTTCAAATGAATGTCTTGTAAAATCAATTTTGTTAGAAGATGTTCCTTAAGCAGGAGAATTGGGCACTTCTGTGATTCTGGAACATTCGCATGTCTTAGCCTGCGGCCCACCTTTAACAATCCCTCATGTAACACTGGATTCAGAGATAATATTTTGCTCTTCGCAGCAAGTGGTTTTGATTTTTGTAAAGCCTCTAATTCTGCACTAAAACTTTCTGCGTGAGTCTTTCTGACCCACAACATTAAGGCATGGTTAAGTTCCGAGGCAGTGAGAAATCCAAGATTTCTTTCATTTAACGGTAATTTACAGTTTTTACTGAACCGACAGCAGTATGCCGTCACTCGTTTTAGCTTTGTTAAAGAAGAATATTTTTGCAGAAGATCAAAATCATTGGGTTCTTTCATTGTTTGAGTCACTAGACTTGTTATCCTTTTTTCTTCCCGTTTGAGTTCTATTTCATTATCTTTAGTACATGTGGGTTCGTGAGAAATGCATTCAGATTTATTAAGAAATGGTGGTCCGTTCCACCATAGATCATGATTTCTAAGTTTGCTTGGACTTATACCGCGAGAGGCGCAATCTGCGGGGTTTTCCAAACTTGGTACATAATGCCTGATTGCTTTTGGCACGAATTCGTTAATTTGTGCAACACGATTAGCTACGAATGTCTTCCACCTATTAGGAGGCGAATCTAACCACGCGAGAACCAGCAGCACTTTTTTTCGAATGAAAGGCTTGTGCCAGAAATGAACACTGACATCAATTTGGCTAACAGATGGGCTCCGCATAATTCCAATCTAGGTAACGCTAATTTTTTTTAATGGAGCTACCCTTGATTTAGATGCGATTAAATTTATCCTTACATTTCAGCAACTATCTATTGTTCGCAAAAAGATTGCGGCAGCGTACGCTTTTTCGGACTCATCTGAGAATCCATGTAGTTCATATTTCACCGCGCCATCGATTGAAACATATCGTGGAATTTGTACAAGTTCTAACTCGTGTAAATTGTTTTTGAAGTTGTTCCAAACAGTTTCTAGAGGTGATGGTAAAGGTTCATCCCAATCTAACTTTTATTTCCATAACATTTGGATCAGAATTTTGCCAACTATCGTTACTGGTGTAAGCCATCCCAAAGGATCAAATAATTGTGATAGCATTGATAAAACAGTCCGTTTGGAATTGTATGCATATTTGCCATTAATTGACACCTTAAACAAAAATACATCTTTCTTAGGGTCCCACTGTATGCCTAATGTTTTATTTGTATTGTCGGATTGAATCGGATATTGATTTAGGTCTAACAAATCATCACTCAAATTTTGTAACACTTGTGGTTTTTTCGAAGACCACTTTCTTAGTTCAAAACCACCTCTCTTTAATAGCGCATTAATTTCTACCTGTAACTGAATAGCCTGCTCAATGGTGTCTGCGCCTGAAAGTAGATCGTCTACGTAAAAATCCTTGTTAACCGGCATTGCCGCTAACTGAAAATCATGCCCTTCATCGTGTACTAATTGTTGAAGGCATTTGGTGGCTAGGAACGGTGCAGATGCAGTTCCGTATGTTACTGTAAGCAGCCGGTAGGTACTGATTGGTTCCGAGGGAGAATTTCTCCAAAGTATTCGCTGAAAGTTTGTATCGTTAGGAGAAACTTTTACCTGCCTATACATTTTTACAATGTCTGCCTTTGGGGCGATTCTCCTTTCCCTGAATCTTAATATGATATTAAAAAGATCATTCTGAATGGTTGGTCCAATTAACAAATTATCATTTAATGAGACATTGCTCGTAGTTTTTGCAGACGCTTCAAATACCACGCGAAATTTAAGATCTGATTAATTTTTTATGCAATGATGAGGTAAGTAATACGTAGATTCGACAGTGGCATTTAATTCGTGGTCAGGAACTATTTCCATGTGACCTAATGTTAAGTAATCACTCATAAATTTAGAATAACTCTGCATTAAGATTGGCTGTCGTGCAATTTTACGTTCAATTTGTTGCAAGCGTTTAATTGCCATTTCCCTTGACTCCCCAAGAGGTTTAGCGGTTTGCTTAAATGGTAGGTTTACAATGTAACGGCCAGAATTATCTCTGGAATGCGTCATCTGAAAATGTTTATCGCACTGGGTTTCTTCTTTAGTCCACTTACTAGAATTAGGAATTTCTTCGACTTGTCAGAATTTCTGCAAGGAAGAGTCGATATCAAAACTACTATGATGTACATGAACAACACGTTGCTTCGATTTACAAGGTGTGGCTTTCCCAAAGATAACCCACCCAAAAATTGTTTCATGTGCTGCAATTGACTCGTGAGGTGCTTTGATACAATTACCGACAAAAATATCATGACCTGGGCTTAAGACTAATCTTGGAATTTTGACTAAAGAAAGCAACGTTAATTATTGGTGAAAAGTTTTCCACCGCATAAGAAGTTCGTAACCTATGGGTTCATCCCAAGAACAGCCCTCTCTCCATAGCTGCTGGAGAAATATTTCTGGAAAAATCACGCAGGGTGCTAACCAACCACACGGATCGAAAAGCTGTGCCATTTGAGACAATATATCCCTCTTAGGATACTTGTGGTTTTCCTTAACTGTGACTGAGAATTTGAACTCATCACACTTTGCGGATTCCATTGAACTCCTAACACCTTAATTTGATCCTCTGTTTCGATGATGCGAGAATGCTCAATATCCTTCATTTCCTCCGGAAGCGAATTTAAGATGGCAGGACTATTTGAGCTCCACTTGCGCAAATTAAAGCCTCCCTTCTTTAGCATCAGTGATAACTGCACAACTAATTCTTTAGCCTCTGCAGTGTTTTGTGCTCCTGACAACATGTCAGCTACGAAAAAATCCCTTAAAACTACTTTCGATGCATCAGGGAATTGGCCTTCCTCATCGCGTGCCAACTGCTGCAAGACTCGCGTTGCCAAGAAAGGAGCGGAAGAAGTTCCGTACGTCACCGTTGTCAATCTAAACTCCTGTAAGGCCGTCTGCACACGGAGCAACTCAAAAGAAACTGATAACTGACTCAAATCACAAACCAGTCCGTGATGAGTCGCAACCTATGTAATTGAATGGAGCCACGCACACGGCGCAACTGGTTACAGACCCGTCCATCACGGACTGGTTTGTGATTTGAGTCAGTTATCAGTTTCTTTTGAGTTGCTCTGTGTGCAGACGGGCTAATTCCTCATTAGGTGGTTCCCGCCACAAAATCCTCTGGAAATCGCAGTCTCGGGGATCAAGTTGTATTTGCCTATACATTTTCTCGATATCAGCAGTTAGAGCTATAGGAAATGTCCTGAAGCGCAATAAAATGTGATACAGCTCTTGCTGAATTCTAGCACCAATCATCAAGTTGTCGTTTAGCGAAACACCTGACACTGTTTTGCAGCTCGCATCAAAAACTACTCTTAATTTCGTAGTAACACTAGATTCCTTTAACACCGCGTGATGCGGCAAATAATAAACATTAGGAGGACTTATATTTAACTCCAAATCAGGTACGCGTTGCATGTGACCTAAACTCAAGTACTCCTGCATAAAACATTTATATTGGTTGTTTAGCTCCTCCGGATCTGACAATTTTTTTCTAATCGCTTAAATCTAAACAATGCTCTATTTTTTGAATTACCTAACTCTTATTGTGCATCTTTAAAAGGCAGTCTAACCTGATATCTTCCATCTGCAAGCCGTGAATAGTTTTCTTGAAAATGCTGTTCACATTTTTTCTCCTCCTTAGTTAAACGACTGATTTCAGGTACTTTCTCAAGCTCCGTTAGTCAAGCAAAAATTCTTGATTAACTCACCTGTACTTAGTTGAATAGTATTTACAGTCACTGAGGGACTATCCGCTGACTCAAATAAAGTTTTTCCAGCAAGTACCCATCCCAATTTGGTAGCCATTGCTATTGGTAAGTGTTCACCGCGCTTCAATAATTGGCCTCCCATCAATTGCAAAAACACATTAATCCCCAGAAACATATCAACAGGTCCTGACTTATAAAAAGTTGGATCGGCCAAAATCAAGTCATTAAAACTAGACAGTATGTCAGATGGCAAACAAACATGAGGCAAATCAGCTGTTATTTTGTTTATTACTAACGCGCGAGTGTCAAAGAACTTGGATTCATCAAAATGCGGCGAAAAGCGTAATTGTACCTCTCCCAAAACCCGAGAATTCACAGCTCCTCCTAAATATGACACCCTGACTGCCGACGATTTTACCGGAAGTCGTAACTTCTGTACACAGGAGTTTGTAACCAGACATACCTCGCTGCCCTGGTCTATGAGCGCTCTAACACTTGTAAATCAGCCGAATTCCACACCTTCACAACAGCCGTACATAATAGCGTCACCACCTCTCCCCGCCTTGGTCTGTGGTCACTCTCTAATGCAGCAACGGCGCCATAGCACACATGACTCGCTTCTACGCGTGACTCCTGACCACCCTCACTATTTCCTTGCAACACAATTGACTCTTTACCCTGGGGAGGGAAAGGAAGAAAACTAAGCGCGAGAGGATTCAGATCACAATTAGTACTTTCTAACGTAGTTGGTTCAGGCGAAGTTTTACTATGCAAATGTAATAAGCTATGGTGCAACTTATAACATACCTTGCACTTATTTACACTTTTACAGTTTTTTACTTGGTGCATATTTGATAAACAGTTGAAACATAAAGAATGTTTTTTAACGAAGTCTACTCTTTTTGCGGGAGTTAAGTTACAAAATCTCTCACACTGATAAAGCGAATGAATTTTACTACACAAAATGCACGAATTTGAATTCCTTCTTGTTATTAAAGATGTTACCTTACGGTCGACATATTTTGGGTTCAGTTCCCTGAAAGCGGGTTTACTATTAGTAAGAGTTCTTGCCTGGTTTTTAAGAAACGTGAGGAAATCCTCAATAGATCCTTAAACGTCCTTTTTTAAACGACCGTTCCCACCATGCTCTCGTCTTGCGATCAAGCTTTTCAGTGAGAATAAACAAAATTAGTGTATCTGCGAACCCTGAAACTTCCTGGTCTAGCGCTTGTAACGACCTAATACACTCATTTGTTATGTCTACCATATTAAGAATTGCCTGTGGAACTTCAGAAATATGCGGTTGTTTAATTAGCTTCGAAACTAAAGAATTTACGAGGTCACGCTTGTTAGAATATCTTTCTGACAGTAATTTAATGGCTATGTCATAATTAGCGTCTGTGGTGCGAAGATTACTTATGACCTTAAGTGCGTCTCCACGACATGAAGACTCAAATACTGCAGCTTTTGAGCCTTACTTAATTTACAGTTGTGATGTATACTAGCATCGAAAAGATCCTTGAACGACAACCACTCGTGCACAGTACAACTAAACGTAGGGAGCGTCAGCCTAGGCCAGTGGTCGGCAAACCGCGGCTCGCGAGCCACATGTGGCTCTATGGCCCCTTGAGTGTGGTTCTTCCACAAAATACCACGTACAGTGTGATTGAAACTGGTGTTCTTATTTCTATTTTTACATACTTAGTTGGTGTTTATGTGTCTTTATCTTTAGGCGAGTGCTCTGAAGCTACTTAATGAGAAAACATTTCCAGAAAGATTAAATGTCAACGCGTATCGTCAAGTCGCATCTTTCATCGTGTTCTACAATGTATTACTTCCGAGAGCGTGTTCCCACAGGAAAGACTAGACTAGTCAAAATGTCTTCGAATATAACCAACCAGCAAGTCTTAAGTTGGTTTCATCTTTATCAATAGCAGTTGACGAGTCTTGTGACATAAATGATACAGCGCAAGTTTCACTTTTTGTACGATTTAGTTCATCTACATGTCCTAAAGAGGAACATTTAGGATTATTGCCACTCAAAGGTCAAACACGTGGAGAGGAAATAGAAAATACTGTGATTGAGTGCATTGAAAAAGATTATATTCAACTCTGTAAAGTTGTCTCAATTTCAGCAGACGGGGCGAAAAGTATAACAGGTGTAAGAAACGGGTTTGTTGCTATTTTGAAAGAAAAAGTTAATCACGAGATACTTACTTACCATTGCATCATTCCTCAATAAGTGCTTTGTGTACAGACATTTCCAGAAGAAATTTGCAAAGTTATGGAATTGGTGATTAAGATTATCAACTCCATTAAAACCAAAGCTCTTAATCATTGACAATTGAAAGAATTTTTAGGTGAAATGGAGAGTGAGTACGCAGATCTTCTGCTGCATAACAAGGTACGTTGGTAATCAGGAGGAAACTTTTTGAAATGTTTCGCTTCCTTAAAAACAGAAATTAAAGCATTTCTCCTTGAGAAGGGTGTTTCACTATCCAGAAATAACGAATGATCAGTGGATCCAAAAAATTAATTTCATGGTAGACGTTACGTTTCATCTACGAGTCCATATATCAGCTTAATCGTAAACTACAGGGGAAAGGAAACACACTTTTTTATGTTAGAAGAAGTTATTTCATTCGAAAACAAATTATCTCTTTTTGCTCAAGATTTTGATAAATCAACTTTGATTCACTTTCCAAGCCTATTGAAACATCGCCAAGAAAATAATTCTGATATTGATATTTGCTACTTGAAAACAACGCTTTTAAATATGAGGGAAGCTTTTCTCAACAGGTTTCAGGAAGTCAGAAACAACAAAGCGACGTTAGCATTTCTTAAAAAACCTCTTAATGCTACTGTAACAGAATTAAATTTTTCTCCCTTTAATATTGACATTGGCAACTTTGAAATGCAATTGATTTGAAAAACAAAGAATTTTGGAGTTCGAAATTTGAATGTCTTTGTTCTGATATAGAAATATATCTATCTATAGATTATTTTTAAAAGGTGTTTTTTTTTGTTTTATCCCTTTTTCTCCCTTCATACAGAACCAAAATCGATAAATTAGGTACCATTTTAAAGATGAAGTTCTCCTCTTCTGACGAATTGTTAATTCAGAATGACACATTGTATTGTTTGTTAAAAAATCGAAGCGAAAAATTGACTTTTGGTCCTAAAGTTCTTTCCCTGGATGCGTCGAAACGGCACGGTCAAATAGTGTGCACAAAGAGGTTTTGTAACGTAAATATCAAATTTTCCACGAGTTTTTGTCGTAATTGACTTTTAATATTGTCTACAAAGGTGTTTTGACCTGCACATATCTCATGTTCCCCTGTTTTGTCTTATGCTTCACCTCCAATATTGTGGCCAAAGGCGTTTCGTAATTGGTTTTGTATTATCCTAACGCACCACTGTTATTTGACAAATAAATAATTGCTACAAATGAACCGGTTCTTCTTTCATTCTACTACAAACCACCAACCCCGCTATAAAATTTATCGTAATTTAACCGCATGTGAAAATGTCTCACGGGCTACCTAGTATCAGAGAAAAACAAATGTGAACTTAGTTCACAGCACAAGTGGTCTGCTTTGAAAGACCTGGAGAAGGAAGATATGTTGATTTTTAACACCTGGAATAGTATTCCTGACTCATACATATAATCAGATGAAAAAACTAGCGTTTGCTGCTATTTCCTTATTTGGGTCGATAAATTCATACGAACAATCGTTTTCAAGCATGAACCTCGTCACGAGTAAATTGAGAAGTCTTATTGATGAGAACCTGGAATCGTGCCTAAAATTGAAAACAACGATTTACAAACCCGACTTACCCAAACTTTCCAAGGAGATGCAAGGCCATTGTTCCCATTAGTGTTTGTGTGTAATTGTCATGATTTAATTTTATGGATACCTTAAATTTAATTTTATCAATTAATAATATCGCTATTAAGTATGATATCAAGTTTTATTCGACGCACCTATAGTTTTACTATGGCTTAAAACTTTAAGTAAAGTTTATTAAGTTAATTTTAGGGAGCGTTATGGAGTGAAAGAAGATCTAGTGTCGAGGATTGAGAAAGGTATGTTGAGAGGATTTGGACATATAGAGAGGATGAACGAAAGGAGATAGACGAAATAAGTCTACAAGACGAGTGTGGAAATAATACAAGACGAGTGTGGGTGGGAGAGTTGGAAGAGGTCGACCTCAGCGAACGTACCTCAATCAGATTGAGGATGTTTTTAGCAAAATCCAGCTTGGAGTATCCTAATAAATTTAATAACAATGTCCCTACCTATATAGTTTAAGTTTAAAAAATTTGGCTCTAAAAAGAAATTTCAATCGTTGTACTCTTGATATTTGGCTCTGTAGACTAATAAGTTTGCCGACCACTGGCCTAGGCAATTCAATTTCCGCTACCGTCTTATTCTCTAAAACAACTGATTCGTGTTTAATTGCTCGCGATTGACTCTTAACCTTCCTTTGGATTTCAAGCCACATCTCATCAATAGTGTCTTGTAAAGACACTTTTTCTTCTAGAAAATTGTCTGTCTCTGAATCCTCACAATCCGATAAAATAGCTTTAAAAATTTCATTTACTTCTAAATCTATTGCCTTAATTTTCGAATTGAATAGCTCAAGTTCACACGCATCACTACTGCTTATTTGGCTTTTAACCTTCTCATGCAGTTTTGTTAATTGGCCTTTTATAGTGCGTTTCCGCTTTACTGCCTCTTTATAAGACAACATTTTGTAACCGACAATAACACCAATAAAGCGAAAATTTAACTTAAACTCAAAAACTTAAACTGACAGAAACAAATTTTATCTAAAATATGCGAAACTTACACTAATCAAATGTAAACAATAACTGAAGCGAAACACAACTAATTAATCAAAACACAGAAATCAGAAACATACCAAAGCAAATACCTAACAAACCTTAAAGTTAACTAAAAACGAACCCAATCACATAAGCGAACTTTAACTCACCAGAAGGACAAGCTCTACCAACATTTTTTGATAAACAGCGGCGCATTTAGCGGTATCAAAATCTCCGGCGACATGACCAATCTTTCCGTTTAGGATGCGATGCGAACCGCTTCTGTGGACTGTAGTACAAAAAGAAGTAAAATTAAACACAAACACCCGTCGAAACACCGCTGTTTATTAACGATGCGCAGCAGCTACATCATCGTAGGGATGCGACATCGACAACAAAACATCGATGTTTTGAAACATCGATATTCAATATTAAAACATCGCTGCTGATAAAACATCGCCCCAAAACCATCGATGTTTTTAAACATCGATGTTTGTGAACTTTCATTTTTTAAAACTGGTTTAGTAAGCTCTAAGATTAATGTTACTTCGGTTAGTCATGGAGGGGAGGGGGGGGGGTAATTTTACTCTCAGGTTGGGCTGACACAAATGACAAAAACTTGGTTGCTAGAGTCAGCACATAGCGCAGAATTTCCATTACACATTTTATTACTTTTACCAGAAAATTGAGGAAGAAATTATTGCAATTTATTTAACAAATCTTTTATTTTCAAATTAAATAATACAAAAGAAAATTACATATATTTACACCAATTTGAAGTACTGATGCAAAAACAAAGTATGGGGGAAAACTGAACAAGCTTATTTTTTCTTTACTGTAAATAACAATTATTGGGGTTATTGGGGCATATAATTATTATTCATTGGTTGTTCATTGCCATTTGTCTCTAATCGTTCCCCCTTTTGTATTTGTCCTTTTCATAATTCAGACTTACATTTACTGAGAGGGAAAATTATACTGCGTGGTTAATTTTTTTAAAAGTTATGGTACATTTTCATTAAAAAAAAACATCGAGACAACGTAAAACATCGAGCACAAAACATCGATGTTAAAAAAAATCGGCTTCAAAAAATCGATGTTTAAAACATCAATGTTTTTATCAAAGCATCGATGTTTTGAAAACATCGACATCGATGTCGCATCCCTACATCATCGCTGGGCTCACTACTAACTCCCGCTGCATCTGTACTCAATCCTATTTATGGCGCTGCCATCGCTTTCACAAATTTGCACAAAAGGATGAGCACGGCGAGGAAAGTTGTAGTACATTCCCGAACAGTCCTTTTGAGATATCATGCGCGCAAACTATTTGAGATAATGGATTGACATTTTCTACAAATATTAATGTTAACTTTGTGCATAAATTAGCTAAAAGCTTTAAGTTATCTTTTAGTAAAATTCTTAATATCTTAAGTAATACCTAAGAATTTTTTTCGATAAAAAATTTTAATGAATTTTGTAATTACTTTCATTTTTATTAAAGTTCATTATGTCAACATTTAGCTTATCTTAAATAAAATTGTGTTTAAAATAAATTAACATCAGATATCATGTACGCAGCGATACATAATCACGAAATAACACAAGAAAAAAGTTTTCCAAAATAATTTAAACATTAACAGATTGATGTAAATTTTTGTTGCAGCAAGTTGTTACATAGCTAACAATCCAGAAATTAGTCAAATTAGCCAGTAAAGTAAATTTAATCAAGTTTGAACACATTCTTAGCATTTTTTTCAAGTCAAAGGTATACTGGCAACCTAAAAGGTGAGAAATGAGGCTTTTCAGCATATCTATCCAGTCATTTTTTACCATAGATCAGAGTTTTCCAAACTATGTTCCGCGGAACACTGGTGCTCCACGGAAAGTTAATAGGTGTTCCACGAAAACCTGGATTTATTTTCTATCCTGCAACGGCTACAAGAAATTCAAACATGTTTGACCGATTAATGCTCTAAAATGTCTAAAAATTAAGTATTCATGCATAATTATTAAATACTAAAAATAATTGTTTTTTATCATTTCTTAAATTTTATAGATTATGTGTTGTTACATACCCTACAAAATAAACAAGGTGTTCCTTTTAAATTTCAGGATTTACAAAGTGTTCCATCGCAGGAAAAGTTTGGGAAACTCTGCCCTAGATCAACATGGGGTAGTTTTTGCCGGTAATATTTATTGCGGTATTCACTTTAGAAATTCCTCCTTAAATGTGTGTATTTGTAATTTAACTGCTTTGTTTCAATTCCCCCTTAAAATATACATGAAATGAAACTTTTAGTGTCTGTTTAAAGCGGGTTCTTCAGCTGAGATCGCAGATCGTCTATTTCAATGTCTGGTTGGGGGGGGGGGGGTGTATTTTCTGAATGCGTATTTTCGAATTCTGTTCTTTGTACTAGAAAGTCTGTCTTTAAATGCAATGCACTTGTTTTAAAAAATTTTAAAAAAAAGCAACTTTGTTGCAAAAGACCTTAATCAGGGTTCGTACGGTCCTTAATAAATCCTTATCATGAGTTTCTGCTTTTCTAAAGGGCCTTTAAAAGTTCTTTTTTTCCCGTTTATTCACCGGTCCTTAAAAAGCACCTTTTTTCAGCTAGATAATTAGTTTTCAATTTATTTGTAAACGTTTTAGTAATTTCCAAGTTGTGTAATTAATATGAATGAGTTATTTAATAAGGTATTTAATTTTACTTTTATTTTGTTTTATCTTTAAATTTTAAATGTTTTCAAAATATATTTATCTTGAGGTAGTTCGTAAAAGGTATTTAATTCTCTGAAGCGGCGTTCGTGTGGTCCTTAAAAAATCTTTATTTTCAGTTTCTATTTATTATGTCTCTTAACAAGCTGTAAAAAATCATTACTTTTGCATTAAGGTCCTTACATTTTTCTTTACTCGCCGTCCTTAAAAAGTACTTGTAGTTTCTCAATCGGAAAAAAAAACAAGAGTTTTCAATTTATGAGTGTCAAGGAGGGGCAGATAATATTTTTTGTGCTTATGCCGGTCTTTTTGGTATCCAGGTTTCTTTCATAACCTCCCTACTCCAAAAATATAATGCTTAATGAAGGTAAATGAGTCAAGTTAAATGCGGTCTAATCCTAATATTAAAAATAAAGTTTAGTCTTCAATAATTTTTGAGGTGCTTAAAAACGCTACTATAGGTCCATGTAAAGTCAATTAATGATTTCTTATTTTTGATTTCTTAAAAGGAAAACGAATCCTGAAAAATTTTTTTACTACCCAGAGAGAACAGATTAAGAATACAGAAAATGTGCTTCAGCACGCCCTTCAAAAGACTTTTTGAAAAGCTCCTTCCAGGAGGATTGGTAACATCGCTCCATTTGTATCCGAGGAAAGATGTACCAAGAGAAATCAAAAGCTACAATACTAGCTGCCCAACTCTGAAAGTTTGTAACCTGTCATCAGTTTCTGGAGCTTATATGTCTCTGGACTATCTGAGCTTATATGTCTCTGGACTATCTGAGCACGAAAGTTACAGAAACAAATCAGGTGCCGTCAACTATGGTAACTTTGGCCCTTGCGGGTAACTTTGGCCCAACAAACGAAAAAAGATTGTATGTGGTGTATGTAGACAAAGGAGAGTGATTATCATTTATTTATTGCAAGGGCCAATAAGTGGCAGTACTGCCTTGACTTTCTCTCAGTTTTTTCTTGTAGTTCCTCAATTTACCACAACTACAGTGCTGCTCCACTTTGGTATCACTAAAACGTATATTGTTGTTGTCTTCCAACTTTTCCTTGTAAATGTGATAGAGTACGTGATTCAGAGCAGGTGAGCGAATTGTCCCAGTTTATTATTAATTGTTTCAGCTATTTTCACTGTTATTATCTTGATTTATTTTGTGGTTTGCCAGCTAAGGAATATTTACTACATTAGGCAAACTTTGTCCCAGGTCTTGAGGTAACTTTGGCCCAACATGACAGTTGGGCCAAAGATACTCTAACTACTCCTTCTACTTCTAAAAATGGGTCCAGTTTCAAAGAGACGAAACCGACAATGCTCCAGCTCATCCGAAAGTAATAAATAAAGCATTACAAACAAGCAACTAAATCTCAGACAGCGAAAAAACAAGTTAATTTTGTTTCATTTGTAGAAAATTGATTGTAATAGAAAAGACTCTGAATTTGTACATGTATGCTGTAGAGGATTTTGTTATTGTGAAGTACGATGGTGTTAAATATCCTGGAAAGGTTTTAAGTTTAACAGATATCGACCGACTGTGGAATGTAGGAAAAGAAAACTCAAATTTTGGCATTGGCCAGAAAAACAAGACTGCATAAATTATGAGTGGGAAGAAGTGTGCGGGAAAATCAATCCTTCGAAAGTCGAGTCAAAGAGGAATCAGTTTATTGTTCCAGAACTGGATTATGTTTCTTCTCCATAGGTTGGACTATTAATTCATCAAAACATATAAGACTGTTAAATTACTGTTTACTGTTTTTCTATTACTATTTTTTTCTTTGAAAATTTCACTTGTAATTTAAAAATAAAATCAGTTTTGCATAGAAAAAATGTTGATTTATTTTTTTCCAAATTACGCTTGAGATTAACTCGGGTTAGATAAGATATTATTGATAGATAATTTGGCAATACTTGTACATGGTCTAACATTGGCCTAAGCTTTTTTTTTTCAATGCGGAGGCACTTGTCGCGAAGACATTCTCCTGTAATTCACCGCAGTTTTGCTGGCCATTTTATTATGGGGGCGTCATATAGGCAGATCAGCATTGCCCCCTATGAAGGGATGACACAAACGGAGGCGTTTTAGTGACGCTTCGCCAGGATTCGATCTGAGAACCCTCAGCACCGAAAACCAGCGCGCTGTACCACAAGGCCACCACGGCCCTCGCATACATTGGCCTAAGCTGTCTCAACAATTTAAATGTTTGGTTTTCAAGAGCTGGGCCAAAGTCGCCCCAATTCCAGGTAACATTAGCCCAAAAATTTTAAAAAAATTAAAAATTGTTTAAAGTTTGTATGTATACTTTAACAATAGTTTATATTACAGTTAAATATGTTTAAAATAATATAAACAACTTACTTTATCAAATTTTAATTCGTTTACAGCTATTATTTGCTTTTCCTGTGAAATAAACTTGAAAAATGGAACAAAGTTACCCCAGTTGACGGTAGTATAAAAAACCTTATTTGCAGTTCATTTAGAAATCCAAATCGACGTTAATTTGAAGTGAGCGCGTCTTTTCTCGTGTGGAACATTGCAAAAGAGTCAGGTAAAACAGCTCTCCCTGTGAAAGATGAGATGAACAATATAGTAGGAACGATGGAGTTATTCTAGTGTCCTTCCACGTTTATATCATGCAAGATATGTGAACAGGAGGAAAAAAATTAAGCCGTTTCTATGTTTTCTACTCCATAAGTCTCTTTCCTTAGAAGTTCTGTGGTTGTGCGGTGGCGGATATCACACAGGCGCAGGAAGATCACGTTTGGAGGTCTCGGAACATCAGCAGCTTTAAAAAGAGATACATATTGCGAACCTCAGGAACAGACCCCCTTTATCTAGACAATTTCGCAATAGTTGAACGACAAATGATCTAGTACAAGATTCTACTACCTAATGACCAATAAAGTTTCCTTTTAGATCGTGAAAAAATATCTAAAGTAATCTCTGCACCCATAAGGCTTACGAAGCTGACATTTTGTAGGGTGGTTCCTCTCAGGATCTAGTTGCTCATTAAGCAATCTTTTTCAAAAATTTGAACCTTAAGGGGGTTAAATCCTCCCAAAATAAGTCTAAAGGCCGTATTTAACATTGGATTTCAACTGGATTACATTTAAAAGAAAGAACGGCTCAAGAAACATATGCACCAGAGACATTCATTGAAGAGCCAAAAAACTAGTGCAGGCATGCGTACGCAAATAACGGAGACATGCAACCAATCAGCGTAACACGGTGCGGTCGACAGCGCATATATAGAAAAACAGGTGTCTGGCGAAGCTGTTAGATCGGTTCCTGCTACTACAATGGCAGGTTATGACGATTTATGTGGCTTTGAATGTGGTGTTATAGTCGGCGCACGAGACATGGAACATAGCATCTCCGAGGGAGCGATGCAATTTGTATTTTCGCCCACGACCATTTCACGAGTGTATCGTGAATATCGGGTATCCGGTAAAACATCAAACCTCCGACAGCGGTGAGGCCAGAAGACGACCTTGAAAGAACTGGACCGTCGACGACTGACGAGAATCCTGAAACGAGATAGATGTGCAACACTGCTGCGGATTTCAATGCTGGGGCATCAACAAGTGTCAGCGTGCGAACTGTTCAACGGACCGTCATTTATATGGCCTTTCGGAGCTCCAGGCCCATTCGTGTACCATTGTTGATTGCACAGCACAAAACTTTACGCCTTGCTTGGGCCAGCCAACACCCCCATTAGACTGTTAATGACTGAAAACATTGCCTGGTCTGACGACTCTCGTTTCCAATTGTATCGGGCGGATGAATGTGTACGGGTATGGAGACAATCTCATGTATCCATGGACCGTACATGTCAACCGGGGACTGTTCAAGCTGGTGGAGCCTCTGTGATGGTATGGGGCGTGTGCAGTTGGCGTGATATGAGACCCCTGATACGTCTAGAGACGACTCTGACAGATGACGGGAACATAAGCATCCTGTACGATTGTCTGCTACTTAGTTGCTACTTGAGTCTGCTACTTGAGTTGCTACTGAGTAGCTGTTACTCTTCTGACTTTAGGCACTTCCTTTGGCCACCTAAATCCCCAGACATTAACATTATTGAGTATACCTGGGATGCCTTGCAACGTGCTGTTCAGAAGAGATATCCACATCCTCGCCCTCCTATGGATTTGTGGACTGCCCTGCAAGATTCATGGTGTGCATTGCCTCCAGAATACCTTCAGACCATGAGTCCATGCCACGTCGAGTCCGTGCCCCATCGTGTTCCGGCACTTCTGCGTGCTCGTGGGGGCCCTACACGATATTTGGCAGGTGTACCAGTTTTTTGGCTCTTCAGTGTAGATTGAGAATTCAATTTTGAAGGATGGTGAGGGGACGGACATTGAAAGAAGAACAGATAGCTCGAAAGGGACGGTGAGGAAAGGAAGGCAAGGGGATGGACTTTGAGAGAAGGGAGGGGGGGCGATGCAGGGGAAAGGCAGGGGGGTGGACGAGCGTAGAGAAAGAGCCAAAGGAAGACGACTAAGATGCAAAGAAGATACTAAGAAAGAGCAAAGGAAATAGTTCACTAAACGCGCTGTACCCCGTCCCTGCTCCCAAATCCCCCTCTGCAGGCGGACCTGCTCCAGAGCGGCCGAGGAGGGAGAATGAAAGGCCCTTCCCAGCTCCAAGTTCCCCCTTCACGCCTCCCCTTACGCTACGCGCTTTGAACCTCCTTTCTATATGCTCTACCTTCACCTACGCTCTCTGCACTTGACGAGCAGAGAAGGCCCTTTATAATTAGTAGGAATTTTATACTGCTTACCTCCCCTCTCACGATCTGTCCCCCTTGCTGACAAGCGCGCCCACTCTCGTTTCCACAGGGGTACACACACACACACACAAAGAAAGTTGGAGACAAGGAAATGTCTCAGCCTTGTCCTCGGACAAGTGGGAATTGAACCCACAGCCGGGAGGTTTCAAGCCTTCAGAGAATACTCGTAGGCCAAACCAATGTGCCACCCGGCCGACACACTGCAGCAGTCGATAAACGAGACCTTCAGTCTCCTGCATTTAAAGAACATGTTTAAACTGACCAATATGACATTTAATTAAATGAAGGAAAAATATTAAAATTTTTAATGAAAAAATTGTGTACTCAATTTTTGGTTGTATACTTTTAATTTTATACTGCTTAAAATACTCTTAATTTTATACTGCTTAAAATACTCTAATTTTATACTTTCAAATACTTTAGTTTTGTAATTTAACTATTTTACGTATTCATTGAATACTTGCTTTTTGTATGCGATAATGTAACTAATATTTTTAAATCTTTAATTTTAAATAATTTTTTATATATAATTAATTATAAGATTCTTAATATTAATTTTTAATTTGTTTGAAAATATAATTAAATAAAATATATATTGAATTCTATGGATGTACTTACGCTTAAATTTTGTTTGTGTAAACAAAGTGTAAATTATATTAATAAAATTAAATATTTCTGTAATTAAAAATTTTTGATAAAAATGCAGGTTTGTATAGAAAACAAGAGACGAACCTTTTAAGCTATTAGAAGATGAACACGACTAGAGGGCTGCTCATCAGGAAAGAAAACTATTGGTGCAATTCATCGTGAATGATTTCCTGCCAAAAATACAACAGTCTTAAATAAATCTAACATTAAGGTTAACAAAAATATAACAATTCATTGGCATAATAAAATAGAAGCACTCGAATTGCGAAAAAAAATCGGCACTTGTGCAAGTAGTTAATAAAAGGCATAGGTAAGAATGAATTTCCTAGCAAAAATATAACAATTCATTGGCATAATAAAATAGAAGCACTCGAATCGCGAAAAAAAATCGGCGCTTGTGCAAGTAGTTAATAAAAGGCATAGGTAAAAATGAATTTCCTAGCAAAAATATAACAATTCATTGGCATAATAAAATAGAGAAAGTCGAATAGCAAATGAAATCAATACTGGTACAAGTAGTTAATGAAAGTCTTGGGCAAAAGTGGATATCCTAACAAAAATATAACAATTCACTGGCAAAATAAAATAGAGGCACTCGAATCGCAAAATAAATCGGTACTTGTGTGTGTTGTAACGTTTGCTTGTGACTTGGGTGTCTAAACCGACACTCTAGGTAGCGTATCACAGGTTACGTGAAAAAATTTAACAGCCAACTAAATCAGCATAGAATCAAATTGATATTAAATTTATTTGAGTGCTCTTGATTGCCACAAATAAAGAAGACTGGCACAAATAAAAACATAAAATTCTACGTTAGGAAATTTCTTACCAGTTGCTGCTTGTTTTTGTCATTCAGTTTTGACTTGTAATATTAAAAAAATATATATACCTACATTGAAAAGATTTCGTAAGCTTGCAAACATTTCTTTCCTCTCTCAACTTGGGTTAATATCGTTTAATAAAGGTAATTGTGAGATTTCTTGAAGTTTGTCAATAAAGATATGCTGCTAACGTTGCAGGGAAGTTCTAGAAAAAGACAAAACTTTACAGAATGCAAAAAATGCTTTAAGTTCACTGCTTACTTTACGAGTAGATATGTAAAAGTATAAGATCATCGTTTCAAAAGACAACTTTCTGATCCTAAATTTCGTACAAAGAATCGTTGTTTTGTTTTGGATTCTTTATTTACGACAGAAGTAACTTTCTAGACGAAACATCTGTGGAGTTTTCGTAGTTTTGAGCCTACTAAATAAGTATCCCTTCGGTTCACCTTTCTGTGATAAACCCATAGACGTCAACTGAAAATTTGAAAACTGCTTTTTCGTTCCCTGGTTGCTTTCCACGAGTAATTAATTTTAATTCGAAGACAACTGTATTGTAAACAATAAGCAGAAATATGAAGTTTTCTCTTAATAGTACCTTTATTAAAAGGAAATATCTCTTAAACTAGTTTTCCTTACTTTTGTATCGTTTCTAGAACGTTTATTTTCCTTTTTTTTAAACTTCGATATTGTTTGGTTTTTTAATAAAATTGAATTTTCATATGCTTTTGTACCAGTTCATTCCCCTCGTTTTTAAATTTTTTTTAGTTTCGCAACTTTCATTTAACAGTTTTTCATGTTTCCTTTTTTTATGTAACAAATACTTCCTTTACCTTCATTATTTTCAACAGTTTGTTGTCAACATAAATAATATCACACTTCATTTAAGTTTAAATCTTTAGTTTATTACTGTTAAATGCTTCTTTCATTTAGTGTTTTATCTACGATCACACAACTTGCACTATTATCTTTCATGTTAGCCAACCGATTCCTTCCGTAATTTCTTCTGAGACAGGACCCTAACGTGTTAGCAGGTACTTTTACACTATAAAGAACAGTTTTGGGGGCATATAATAGCTGCAGTCTTCGATAATTTGCAGTTACTAGCTTGCGAATGAAAGACAATAAAAGCATTCATGACCTGAAAACTGCCACTGATTAACGCTTTGAGAAATATATAGGCGTTTGTGTAATCAAGTCCCGAAGCGCGAAGTCACGTTTTATAGACATGAGTTCGGGTTGTAAATAATCTTACATTATGTGGTGTAAATGGAATTTTAGGGATGAAATTGAAGCAAATGAGGCCAATTGGCTGCAGTTCAACGCTTTTTATATATGTTTTAGGGGATATTATGTTTTCTTAATCTGTAATTATTTCAGTTTAAAATTTCCATTTGGGATAACATTAGCAACTTGACCAATACAGTAAAATAAACCAATATAGTAAAATTTCCTAATTTACGCCATGAATTTTGCATGAATTTTTTAAGTATACATCTCCAAGAGAATCAACCTTTTTCCTTGACCGAGAGAGCTCCGAAGGAAATATCGTTCATCGGAAACGTTTCTAATTCTTTCATACAAATAATATTTTCTTACGCAGATCATATCCAAAAGGGTAAAAGGAGGATTTTGAAACGTTTTACCTCAAATAGAAAATTTTCAAAGGTTAAAATATACTAAAACAGACCTTTACACAAGGTGAAAAAGACAGAATAGTGAAAAGCCATAGATTTAATAACAGAATTAAATAAACAAGTATAAACTGAATTTATTTGAATCTATCTTCTCTTATGATGAAAAGGACAGGAGTTTTGGAAAGTCAGTCATCAAACAATTCAATATGATAGGAACGCTACGAAAAGTGAATGCACGAGAGACAATGTAGGATTATGGAATATCAAACATCTAATAATTTCTATTTTATTTTTTTTGTAACGCTGATGCACTTGTCGTGAGACATTCGCCTTTTGTTATTCACCTGGAAGTCTTGCTGGCTACTTTATTACGGGAGCCCCATTTAGGTGAGCCAGCATAGTTCTGTATGAAGGGACAGTACTGTAACGACCAAGCCTTATTCGGGATTCCCACCCAAGCCCACAGCGGTCAAACTCACGACGCTAACCAATATACCATGTGGACGGCACATCTAATACAAGAAATTCAAAAATAAAATTTGCTATAACAGATCATCCTTTAAGATGGAAAGCGCAGTACATTGGCGAGTCATACTTTAAGTAATAAAATTTAGTAAAAAGGTCTAAATAAAATACTCGAATAGATTCTCTCCCAAGACGAGAAGGGTAGGATTTTGGAATTCAAGAGATCTAACAATATAATTTAATGTAAAGACAAAGAGAATTATTCCCCCGGGGCAAAATGTAATGATTATGCAAAGTCAAACATCTTATAATAGAAATGAATAGAAAAGACAAAACAAAATTGACTAGAAAAGACCATTCCACAAGGTGAAAAGGGACATTGTATTGGAAACTCGTACATTTAAATAAAGAGATCTAAATGGAATTAACTCGATTCGACCCTTTTCTAATATGAACAGGTCAGCATTTAGGAATGACAAGCATTTCTCTATAGAATTCAGTAGAATGCAAATAAAAGTTACTAGATCATATGATTCCCATCTCACGAGTGAATATATTGGATATTGGAAAGTCAAAAAACTATCAAAAGAATTTAATAGATTATCTAAAATAGAATTTACCATAAGTGGCCCCAGGTCTTGATGAAAATAGGCAAGAATTTTGAAAAGTAAAAAAAAACAAACAAAAAAAATAATAAATTCGATAAATAACAGAATTTATTTCCACATTTTTAAATATATATATAACCTAATAAAATATATATAAAACCTAATAAATATATATATTACCTTTTAAATATGTATATCCGCTATATATGCTGCTAGAAGTAGCGATCCCTCGAACGTGGCAATTATATACATACAGTGCTCGGTTTCTACATATAGAAGTGCCAGAACTGTAACCTTTCGGAGTGTGTGTGTGTGTGGGGGGGGGGGGGGTCGTCCAAATTCTATCTATCTATCTATCTATCTATCTATATATATATATATATATATATATATATATATATATATATATATATGTGTGTGTGTGTGTGTGTGTGTACGTACACTGCTTGACAATTGCTAAGGTACAACTGGTTTTTTCAAACTAGCGTTCCCGACAGCAGACCAATCACAGTAAAATGAAATGCAGAGGACGTAATAGGGCAGGATCTGTTATCTGTATAAAAGACAGTGCACGAAAGCTCTTAATTCATTCGAAAGTTCATGCAGTTAGGTATTTGACGAAAATAGCGCCGTATGTTTTTGGAAGTTATTTCTGCAAAAATCAGTGTGGTGTGGCAATAATTAAGTGCAAAATGTCTGCAAGACATCATTTGAGTGCGTACGATCGTGGACGAGTAGTTGGACGGCTCGAAGCAGGACAAAGTGTCACTACTGTGGCCAGAGTAATGGGAGTGGCAAAAAGTGTCATATCGCGATTAAAAAAGGCCGCTGAAGGTGGAAATACTATGCGAAAGCATGCCGGTGATCGTGGAAGGAACACCTACCTCAAGAGGATCGATATGTATCCCTAGTGGCGAAAAGAAACAGACATCTCACTCCTAGTCAGATAACTGCAGACCTTGCAACCGCTACCGGTACAAATGTATCAGTCAGAACCATTTTTAGGCGATTAAATCAGGTAGGTTTGTATGCACGGAAGCCTATTCAATGCATCCCACTTCAACCACGCCATCGTCGAGAAAGATTACGTAGGTGTAAGGAACATATTGGTTGGGGTCAGCAAGAGTGGTCCAGAGTGGTGTTCTCTGACGAACCCCGTTTCACTGTGTCAAGTGATTCTGGCCACCAGTTAGTGTGGAGAGAGCGGGGAACACGTTATGCACCACAGAATGTTCAGGAACGTCAACGGTATGGCCAAGGCATTATGGTGTGGCCAGGCATTATGCACAATGGCAAAACACCGCTTCACATCGTTGAGCGAGGTGCCGTTACATCGCAGCGGTATTGCAGAGAGATTATTCTGGAACATGTTCGTCTTTTTAGGGATGCAGTAGATCCAGATTTTCTGTTTATGGAGGACAATGCGCGCCCACACAGGACCGCTAAAGTATCGGACACACTAGAAAGTGAAAATATTGAACGTATGTTAGCTTACTCTCTTGACCTAAATCCTATAGAGCATGCCTGGGATGCTCTTGGAAGACGTGTTTCTCAAAGAAATTGCCCTCTCCGAACCATGCAAGAATTGAAAATCGCCTTGAGAGAGGAGTGGGACAATATCCCCCAAGGACCCCTCAATACTTTAGTAGACAGCATGAAAAACAGATGCAAAATGTGCACTAGTGTCCGAGGAGGTCACACATCTTACTAAGGTACTCATAACTGTTTCATTCTGGCAGGAAGACCTATTTTTCGTGGCTGTTTGGAAATGCTCCAAAGAGCATCTTTTTTGATTTTCGTTTTCTTCTTTTTCCACGTAGCGAAATCTGTACCATTTTGCATAATTAATAATGCACACTATCTCTACTAAATATGTACGAAGTTTCATTTCTGCAATCAATGTCTATTATGAAATTATTCCGAAAAAGGTGACTGTTCCTTAGCAATTGTCAAGCAGTGTATATAATAGGCCAGGCCCGCTCCCTAACAACACAGTAATTATGTGATATAGTGAATGTTAACATTCGTAATTTTTTTTTCGAAAGAGAGGTACCGAAAGAGAGGTAACGCTGTTATACAGGGTGTCCATAATTAAAGTCCCACTTTCAAAAGGCTGCAAAAAAAGAACCACTGGTCAGAATGACTTCAAATTTGAACTGAATATACTGGAAGAAGGGGGAAACGATTTGGCATAATAAAAAAAGTTCCAAAATGTATCAATAGATGGCTCTGTCAGCAGTTGGAACTTTTTTTTATTGTGCCAAATCGTTTCCCCCTTCTTCCAGTATATTCAGTTCAAATTTAAAGTCATTCTGACCAGTGGTTCTTTTTATGCAGCGCTTTGAAAGTGGGAATAATGGACACCCTGTATATATATATATATATATATATATATATATATATAGTATATTGATTGATTGATTGAAATATGTTGGACTCAGGGTAGCGAAAAATAGAAAAAATTCACAGTCTACTGAAATAATAACACGTTTATTAGAGTCTTGATTAGATGATTTTTACACTATGTACAAAAGTCATGAAACAGCCTCTAGACATAGAGGGAACTGGCCTTAACAGTAGCACAAAATTTCTAAGAAGTCAACAACAAAAGACAGTTCGTCAAAATGTTCCAAGGTTGGAATAACGCTTTCGGATGCCGATATAATAGACCGTGCTGGTCTCAAAAGATGCGAGGTGATCTCTTAATTACCGGAACTTTCCAGGTTCCTATAAATTATCAGTCCGAGGACTTAGAAGGGTCGGCACGAAGCCTCTAGAGCGTTCTTCACTGAAGATGAAATATCTCTGAAGATAATATATTTTTTTCTCCGCTTCTCTCGAAATTTGCGCTCCCAGCCCCGTGGTGGGACTTAGCCTTCGGTTGGTCGGATGACCGCTGTGACGCCAGGGTTCTGTCCCCCCTGATTGGTTTCGTCGATGGAGACACGATAGCGGCTTCACGAACAGCTGACTGCGACGACTATTAGTTAACGTTCGCCAAGGGCGTTGCCTGGGCGTGACTCCTTTTTTAACGTCATGTCGTAGACTAGATGGCGTCGAGTCATATAAATTACCTTGGTTCACCTGCGAGGGGTGTTATTCCTCTGTCTGGGGAGACGGTTTATTGATATGTCTTTAATGGAACATCACAATATATATATATATATATATATATATATATATAAGTATATATATCTATATATACTAGGAGCTTCGCCCCTGGCTCGCTACGCTTGCTCCTCTGTTATGGCTAATAGAGAGATATATAGGGGTGATTCTCGGGCAATGTAACAGCTTCCATCCATTTACTGTTGTCATCCTTAATGCGAAGGGCGTTTCATCACTGTTGAGTTATCATCTTTAAAATTCAATTAAAAGTCGAAATTTTAAGATATAGTCTTGAAATGAGGTTTATATGAATAAGAAAGCTTTCAGCTTGCAGATGATGTAAGTATTTTCTTTGTAAAGGAAAAACTCGAGGAGCATCGATATTACACCCACATAGGGGAAGATATTTCTTGAAAAACTGAGTTTCATTTTTGTGATAAAAATATTAGGCTGTTTTAAAATATTTTTAAACAAATGAGGTCTAGTTTGAAAGAGAAATGTCTGTAGTCTTAGACTGTAAAAAGATCAAAATTCTACGATCATTTTTTGGCGAGTTATCGTAATCTGAAGATGAAAAAGTCAATATTTTCCCACAAAACATAAAATTAAAAACAAACTTAAAATCCGACGAAGATGAGACATGTCTTACTTTGGTCCCCCTATTTTTCTGCATCCATTGGTATCGCTCTTGACCCCATACTCCCAGCGGTTTCGGAGAAGCTTCTGACAGCGGCAGTGGGAGTTATTTTTTTAGAATATATATATATATATATATATATATATATATATATATATATATATATATATATATATATATATATGAAATAAATTTTAAACCTCTTATTTATCTTTAACACGCCTCTTCCAAATACTTTCATCTTACTCAAACAAAATACTGTCCCCCAATTCTGATTTTGACCTAAATCCAACCAAAGTAATCTAGTAGATTCCCCTAACGCCACGTGCGGACAGAGAGCATTATATAGGTCGAAATGTTCTAGAAGCTGGGCGTGATCTCGTCGTAGTGGTGTGATGAAATCATGTGTCCTTTTCTAACCAATTAGGAGTTTAATAGACCCGTACGCGGGCGAGAAATTTCGCACCTCTGTCTTTTGTGTGCCTGCTCTCAACCAGAACAGATGTAAACTTTACGTTCCTGTCAAATTTGCGCTAGCGGCCCCCCCCCCCCCCCGTCCCCGGCCAGCCGCGCGATGTGTTCGAACAAATCCAATTGGTGTTCCACGAAACTGCGTCGGAAATAATGACTATGTTATGAACCAGCTGCCTTTTTCCTTCTGGTATGAATCCGAGGTGTTTTATTGTCCTCTCCATATGCCAGCCACTCGTTCTTCAAAATCACGACTACTACCCTGCTTAGACTCTTTGAACTCCTCTACGTACTGAACTCAACGACTACATCCCGAGCTTACTCCACTTATTATTTCATGTATATATATATATATATATATATATATATATATATATATATATTTATATACACTCATGGACAAAAAAATTAGCGCACCAAGAAATAATTGCGGGATCGTAACGAAACTTGCAATGAAGGTACATATCGGGGAGATATGCAAATGGTTAAAAATGCAGCGTGATTGCGCATTACGTATAGCCGGTAGAGGGCGTTGAACATTGTACTCTCTGGAGTATTGGACCCCCTCTAGCGCGAATGCACGATGCGATACGATCGGGCATTGAGTCATACAAGTTCTGTATGATGTCTTGAGACATTTCGTTCCATATTTGCTGTAACCTTGCATCTAGTTCGTTCAAACTCGTAGGATGCCCAACTCGTAGTCCCAAATGATCCCAGATATGCTCGATTGGAGAAAAATCTGGGGATCGGGCAGGCCAAGGAAGGCTAGTAACAGTGCGGAGACAGTCTTGTGACACCCTTGCCGTATGAGGCCGAGCATTGTCTTGTTGAAAAATGGCTCCTGGAAGCCGTTGCATAAGTGGCAACACATGTGGTTGCAGGATTTCATGAACATACCGCTGGGCTGTCATGGTGCCACGGAACAATACTAGGGGTGACCGTGTATTGTAGGCAATGGCACCCCATACCATCACACCAGCTGTGGGAGCGATGTATCGCTGTACAGCAAAGGCAGGATTGAAGCGTTCACCACGGGCTCTCCACACACGAACACGATTGTCCTCACTGCCGAGATTGAATCTGGATTCGTCGCTAAAGACGACCTGGTTCCATTCCGCTGCAGTCCAGTTTCCTCGTGCGCGGCAAAACTCCAAACGGAGGCGTCGATGGGTGGGCGTCAAGGGCAGCACACGTAATGGGCGCCGCGATACCAACTGTCCTTCAGCCAGGCGCCTTCGTATGGTTCTAGGAGACACAGGGGCCCCTAGTGAAGGTGCTACCTGTGCCTGGATGGCGGCCGATGAAGCAGTTGGCTGGACGCGTGCATTTCTTACGATGTGGCGGTCTTGTCGACGACTGGTCTGTCGAGGGCGTCCTGAGCCTGGTCTTCGTGTACATGACATCTCTCGGGTCCACTGGTCCCAACACCTCCTCACAACACAATGAGAGCGGCCTAATTGACGAGCTACTCGCCTAGCTGACCACCCAGCTTCCATCATCCCGACGATTCTCCCCCTCTCAAACTGCGACAACTGCTTATATTGTCTTCGAACACGGCGTAATGGCATGTCTATCTCAGCTCTTCCTTTGCAAATGATTCAGCACACTCAAACATGCTTTGGTTACCTGTTTTATACTCCACAGAGTACGATGTTCAACGCCCTCTACCGGCTATACGTAATGCGCAATCACGCTGCATTTCTAATCATTTGCATATCTCCCCGACATGTACCTTCATTGCAAGTTTCGTTACGATCCCACAATTATTTCTTGGTGCGCTAATTTTTTTGTCCATGAGTGTATATATATATATATATATATATATATATATATATATATATATATATATATATATATATATATGACAGGCGTTTGGTTTGCCTGTTCTCACATTAATTTGCAGTCATCATCTTAATACTGGTGGCGAGTGATGTAAATGAAAATAAGTCCATCCTTGAAACTAATTTAGTTTATTAATCTTCATCGAACCAAAGCTCCAAGCAGCATGCTTACTACTCGCCATTTTGCATTTAGAGACGTGGCGAAACACACATCCGACAGCATTGAAGTCGATCCCAAGCTCTGATAAATCTCACGGCCAACTCCGCGCGCCAACTCTCCTGCACATGCGCAGAGCCCAATCTAGACATCTTTCTAAGGCGAATTATATAATACTTCCTCTTCGAACGCTTAACCACAGACGCGCCAAGATTATATAATGAAAAGGGGAATTTCCCTTTCCCAATTCGCGCGTCTTGAAATATGAAAAATTAGAGGCGAATTACGCCACGAATATAATTTAATTCCGAAGCCCCCTTTAATTTTAAATTAATCATTCCTTTCCCACTAATTCCTTGACATATATATATATATATATATATATATATATATATATATATGTATGTATGTATGAGACGGGCTTCGTATTACGCCCGTTCACTAATTATAGTTCGTGGCACCGAAGACATGAATAATCCTTGAGTTCTTTTGCAGTATAGTGGAAGGCAGTTCAATACTCAGGAAACACACAGTAATCCAAATGAATATATTTATTTCCTTCAACGTCTAGAAAACCACTGTTTCCACACGCGCACATCGTAGCGCTCGCCCTAGTCTAACGCGGAGCAGCCCTAACGCGTGTCTGCTGTCATTGAATTTTTATCCCTGTCTGCTTAATTTACCCATTGTGCTAAAGCTCCTAATACAACTGCGCATGCCCTCGTTACGTCTGCATCGAAGATAAGGCTGGGGCGTGGCTAAATTTAATATTAATTATAGATTCTCCCTTTGTTTCTTCAAAACGAGGAATTCCCTTCTGTAGGATTGAGAATTGGCACTTGTTCGTTCCATACGAATATTAAAATAGTGGCGTTTAACGCCACGAATTTAAACTACCCTGAAGCCTCCTGTAAATTATCTCGATTATTCCCCTTTCTCTAATTAATTCTTAACAACTCCCCCCCTCCCGTCCCTCCGAAGGCGTGTTCACATAGAACGGTCAGTTCCATATGGCAAGGCTCCAGATGAAAGATCAATTAAACATACCTAAAAATTCACAAAATTAACCCTAAAACCCCCTTTAATTAACTTCCTCTTCGTTCACTAAACCTTGGAGCAGTGGTTTTAAAAAATACAATTTACATCAAAACAATATTAAATTCTTGTAACAGAAAATGGGTACCCAAAAATTATGAACAAAACAATTAAAACATCAAAATGCATAGTTTAACTTTAATGTGTTCTAAAATCTCCCGAAATCTTAACCAAAACTCATAAATTTCTAATAATTAATGAAATTAAAATTTTCGAAATTTTACAAATGTTTATCAGTAATACTCTGTTACCTTGCTTCCCTCCCCCCCTGACTGAAAACAAAACAAAACAAGGTTGACTGGGGTGATCAATTCCCCAGAAAACAATTTCCAAAATTTACTCAATTAATTTAAAATCACGAAAAATTTACATTTCCTCTTATAAACCAATTTAAAAATGTGTCAGCAAATTTTATTATCCAATTCTCAAATTTCACCAAAGTTACCGATTGTCTTACTCAAAAGATCGACCCAAATTACCCATAATAGTTTCTAATAAAGTTTAAGCAAGATAGTTTATTTTTTATTTTTTTATTTTTATTTTTTATAATCCCAAAAATGTGAAGTCAAGCGCGTTAGGCGCGAAAAGTAATCTCAATAATTTCAATTTTTCAAACTTCAATAATTTTCACCATATATTATATTAAACAACATATCTTCAAAACCATATCTTATTAATTTTACTCTGACACAATCATTAAAAACATAATCATTAAATACATTATCTTTTTTATATCAAACATTACATTTCAAAAACGAAGCTCAACCCATTTCACTTATAGAAGTTTAATCAAAAATTTGCTTACCTTGAAATTTTTTATCCCAATTTAACTTATTTTAAAAATTTTACCCATTTTAATTTAATTTTTAGCATACACAACAATTTTTTTTCTTAAAAGTTCGTTTATTCCGGTGTTCCCTCACCATGCCAGTCCCGGAGAAGCAATGTATTGTCTTTTTCTCTGTCTAAATGTCCCGGAAAGTGAGTTCTCACAAAAGAGTAATTTTGAATCGAAACACATTGTCCGCATATCGAGTTCGGCACAAAATCTTCCGTTCAGTGAGAAAGCACTTTCATGAAAAAACGTAACAAGGCACAATTTCTTCCTGAAGACGAATAAAACGGCCACGCTGAAAATAGCTCCGAAGGTAAATCGAGATTTTAAGAGATTTCGGTTTCTTAATTTTCTTTATCAACAGCCAAAAACCAATATAATCCGAACAGTCTTCAAAATTGCAATTGGTGAAGTCACTGTCTTTGACACGAGACGAGACGCACATGGGAAACAATCTGATGGTATTTCTTTCTTCGTTTTTGATAATTTTTTGAAATCCTGGGGTTTCGACCGACAAAGGTAGCCTTCCTGGGCGGCTCGTGTAACGCTTCTTGTCAGCGTAATTATAAAATCCAGTTCTTGGTTGCTAGTCTGGGAGAATGCAGTCGGGGCTGGACTCCTGACATCTGGAAGTCTCTTTGGTGGTGCAGTCATCATGGCTAAGCTAGGCAAGACACATCAAAGTCCTACAAATTATTTTATTTACGAATAAAAACGTCTCTAGCTCTATCGTTCGTATTAATATTCTGTCCAATGTTTAACTTGCTACGCTATTCCAATCATTTAATTACTTTCAATCCCGCACATCGCAATCGCGCGACGCGACGCGACGGACAACGTCTTTCCAGTTCGACTTTCCTACATGCTTCTGAAGTCATTCATTTGTTTAAAACCCACATAAACACTTTCTACAAAGTTCTCGAACATCTCTGTGACGTCACCTTCCGGAGATGACGCTATAATTCCCCCACTGTTCACCTAGTCCAATTCTATTAATAGCTTCAATGCCATTCATTTCGATACTTCCTTGTTCAATTTTGCGCTATCAAGTGTGATTGATCTGGCGTTTGATGTTTTAATTCCGATATTCTCTAGAAAAAACCCCTTTTGGACCCCTTAAGGTTTAACATCTTAATAAATCTCTGATATATATATATATATATATATATATATATATATATATATATATATATATATATATATATATATATATATATATTGTTCCGTTTTCTGAGTTTGATGGGATTGAATAAAAATCTCTTCAGAAAGTGCACACAAAATAAAATTTATTATTCTGTAAATTCTTCAGGCGCATACACAAATACTAACAGAAAACACATAACAACTGTCTTCTATACAACTGAAAACTCCAAATATTCAAGTCAGGATAACAGAGTCTTCAATACAATATACGACTAACGCACTTTGAATACATTCAATACGCAGTAGAAGAGAACACTGAACTAAAATGCCAATGTCAGGTAAATTTATAGACTTCCAATGCACCCCCTATCGGTCGCCAGCTAGAAATCTCCAGAACGTACGAGAAAGATCTAGAAGGTTGGCGACTATTTGGTGATATATCGCCAAATTTGGCGACCAAAATAAGTCTTCAAATCCAACGCCAATTTGGCGATAACTCTCATATTTGGCGGGATTACCATAGACTGGTAAAATTCGTAACATTATATATACAGTGAAACCCCGATTTAACGTAATCCGTGTGTAACGATTTTCCGTATATAACGTCATTTTTCATTGGTCCCAATTAATTTCCTATACTTGTAATGTTAAAAAATCCCAGATTTAACGTTATCATTTTCAAATATTTCCCGCGTTTAACGTTTTTTCAGCTGGAAAAACTCAATGAAATTTTCCAAAAATAGTCAGAAATTGTGATGGAATTTTTTTTCTCATCAATACGTGCAATACTCGGAATCTCCCCTCTTTTTGTCCTTTCTAACAAACTCCAGGTGCAATATTAGAAATCCCTCCTCTCTTTGTGTAAAATGAAGGAAGACTACCACAAGACAAAGAGCAGACTCGTAGAATCCCTCTGAGCAATATCTTTTTATCTGAGGGGATGTTATATCCTCTATGCTTTCTGTAGTAGAACGGAGCTGATAGCATTCTTTAGAGAATTTTCGTTAGCTTTAGACGGTAAAAATATAACGTCAAAATGAAAGCGATTATCTTTGTTGGAAAAAGCTGAAATTATCAGGAAAGTCAACGATTACAATGGCGGTAAAGCTGATTTTTACTAATTTGATTGAAATTCCATATTCAAATTTGCAAACAATTTCAAAGCAAGCAGATTTAATGGAGCAAAATTTGGAAAAAATGGGAAAACTGGCTAAAAAAAATGAAATCGTCACCGTTTGTGAAATTGGAAATTTTCTTTTTTCAATGGTTCAACGAAGTTCGTGCAAGAAACATTCCTATAAGTGTTCCCGTTTTGAGAAAGAAAGCAATAGAAACTGGGAATTAAAGGATTCACAGATTCAAATTGTGGGATAGACCGCTTTAAAAGAGGCACGATTTATCCTACAATTCTATTTGTGGCGAGTTTGCTGGAGTCCATTCTGGGACTATCCAAGAGAAGAACACATTGCCGTCTTTGATTCAAGAATATTCTAGTAAAGGCATTTTCAATGCTGACGAGACAGAATTGTTCTACAATCTTCTTCCTGATAACACTTTTGCAGTAAAGGGTGAAAACAGCCATGGTTGGAAACTATACAAACTACACAATTGACTGTATTGCTATGCAGGAATTCAGACGAGAGTGAAAAGATAACATCATTAGTTGATGGAAAATAAAAAAAAATCAGATGTGTTTCAAGAATATAAAGAGCTTTCCTTCTGAATATGACTCAAACACAGAATCTTGGATGACAAGAACAATTTTTAAAAATTTTCTTTGGAAAATGAACAGACAAATGCGCATACAGAAAGGTAAGATATTTTTTGTTGATCCATGTACAATCCATGTTGTACATTTAAAGTTACGAAATTTGCGAATGGAATTTTTCCCTGCAAATTGTACAAGCAAAGTTTAATCTTGTGGTTCTGGGGATCATACGATCGTTCAAGGTAAACTAAATAATCCAACTTTTGAAAGGCGGTTAAGCCTTTACAATATATATATATATATATACAGGGCCCGACTTTGACCCAATGGGGCCCTGGGCAAAGCAGACTTTGGGGGCCCCCTCCAAGGATAGATCCAGAGGGAGGCCATGTGCCCTCCCCCTCCAGGAGTAGATTTCCACATGAACATGTGGGACACTCACCAAGGACCCCCCCCCCCATAAATTCGGACCGGAAATTCAAAAAATTTTCGACCAAAAAGTCAAACATTTGAAAAATAATAATAATAATAATAATGTGTTAATTTACTTTTAATGTTAATAAATAAATTCAGGAAATTTTCTTTTGAAATGAATATAGTGGGTGCACTGTGCCCCACCCACGATTTTTTCTGTATCCGCCACTGCCCACCTTTACTGAATTAACCTAAAACCAAATTTTCAAAAATATGTACAACTTAATACTAAATTAGGGGGCCCCATAAATTTGGGGGCCCTGGGCAAGTGCCCCACTTGCCCATGCGGAAATCTGGGCCTGTATATATATATATATATATATATATATACATACAGTGGAAACTCGATCGATCGTTTTCGGATCCATCGTTTTTCCGTATGTGTCGTTCATTTTATCCAGTCCCAACGATCATATTGCTTTGTTAAGTTTCCGCATTTATCGTTCATTTGAATCGGTCCCTTGTAGCCCTTCTGAGGTAGGACTACTAACCTTGCGGCGATAGCTAGTGGAATCTATGGCTATCATGCCGCTACGTATTCGTGATGAAATGCAATGACGAATGCAAGCATAAACTGGAAGGAGTTTAATCGTCAGAATAAAACAAACATAAAACAAAAATAGATCTTTCCCAACTCGGAAAGGAAATGACACAAAAATTCCTGCAGGGAAAAAAGTATGTGTGTGTGAGTGGAGCTAAAAACAACTGGGTTTTTAAATCTCTTCACATGAAATCAGGCATGCGCAGTAATGCCGATTTTAAATTGCTTCTTTAGTAGAAAGTAGTGAACAATTTATGTGTCCGAGACCACGGTGACACCACACCACTCCCCGCGCAGAAAAAGGGTACTATATAAGAAAAGATTTTTTTTAAAAACTTAAATCTTTAGGGTACTACCTCCCTAAAGCAAACTTAATCTTACTTTAAATCCTTCGACAGGTTAGTACCTCGACAGGTTACTTTAAATCTTTCCACAGGTTTTGAACCTCTGCCGGATTTAGTAATCACTAATTCTTTATCGGGAATATGTGGGATGTCACCAGGGACCTCAGACTGAAAAATAAAAGCTGGTTTGACTCTCTCGATCGAAACTGATGTTTTCCATTAACAAGAATTTTAAACAGTTTATCCGTTCTGGAGACAACTGGAAACGGTCCTTGATAGGGAGGAACTAATGGCCTCCTTACGCTGTCTGTCCTCAAAAAAATATAACCACATTTGCTCAAATCCTTTGAAACATATTAGGTTTGGAATGACTTTGGGTTGGAATTTCTCGAATCTTACTCATACATTTTTGAAACTTTTCAATCAGGTTTGGGGAAATCTTCTTAAGCTGCTGTCCTTGGAACAATTCACCGGGCAGTCTAAGCGTGCTTCCGTAAACTAATTGTGTAGGGGAAGCTTGCAGATCCTCACGAACCGCTGAACGAATAGAAAGAAGCAGGAGGGGAATAGCGTCGGTCCAGTGAACCGAGTCCACCGCCATAATCGCTGCCTTTAATACGCGATGAAATCTTTCCACAATGCCATTCGCTTGAGGATGATACGCTGTCGTTCTTTTCTTTTGAACGCCAAGACGTTCTGACAAGCACTTAAAAAGTTCAGACTCAAAATTAGTACCACGATCCGTAGTTATAAACTCTGGAACGCCGAACCTGGAAATCCAGCAATCGATGAAGGTTGTTGCCACGGTCTCAGCTGTCTGATCGGGAATGGGTCTTGCTTCTGGCCACCTTGTACTCCGATCAATGCAGGTCAATAGAAATCTGTTCCCTTGTGACGGAGGAAGGGGTCCCACGATATCTAAATGAACATGGGAGAACCTCTCCGCTAGAGTAAAGACACCAAAAGACGCTTTGTTGTGTCGGGTTACCTTAGTTCTTTGACACTGCAGACATTCTCTGCACCACCGACTGCAATCCTGTTACATATTTTTCCAGACAAACCGCTGTTGTAACAATCGCAGCGTGGCTTTATTTCCAGGATGGGACAGATTGTGCATAGAGTCGAAAATCTGTCTCTTCCAATTAACTGGAATAAATGGCCTAATAATATCATTAGAAATATCACAATAAATTGCGTTTTTGCAAGAGGGAAATGTCATAAGCCTTAGGTCTAGACCTCCAGAATTTTTATCTTCTAAATATTCTTTCAAATCAGGATCATTAATCTGATCCGTAGCCAACTGATCGTAATTAACAGAACTAGTTAAATTAACAGCATTGATTCTAGAAAAGGCATCCGCGACTACATTCTGATTACCTGGTATGTATCGGATGTCAGTTGTGAATTGACTTATCAGCTCTAAATGTCGCACCTGCCTAGCAGAAGAATTAATAAGCTTTTGATTAAAAGCATATGTTAGAGGTCGATGATCACTTCTCTTCCCTCCAACATATGTCTAAAATGCTTGACAGAGGCATAGACTGATAATAATTCGCGATCAAATACACTGTATTTAACTTGTGCGGGGGAAAGCTTTTTAGAAAAAAATCCTAATGGTTCCTGTTCTTCGCCTATCAATTGTGATAAAACAGCTCCTATAGCATAATCAGACGCATCTGCAGTTAATATTAAGGGTACATTATGAGCAGAAAAAGCAAGACTAGTAGCGTCAGCTATCGCCTTTTTGCATGACTCGAAAGCTGCAATGCAAGTTTCGGTCCAGGTGATAGGAGTTTTGTCTTTCTTTTTTTTATTATTGACAAGATCATAAAGACAAGCTTGTTTCTCTGCTAAACCTTTTAAAAATCTGTGGTAAAAGTTAAGTATGGCTAAAAATGTCCGTAGTTCACTAACAATATTAGGTCGAGGGTACTCTAAAATAGTACAAACTTTATCAGGCAGGGACGCGACACCGTTTTCCGATATTAAAAAACCCAAAAATGAAATTTCCGAAGCGCCAAATATACACTTTTGTACATTTACCACTAGACCATAATCGCTTAATCGCTCAAATATTTTCTGCAAATGCATCTGATGCGACTGTTCATCATCAGAAAAAATGAATATGTCATCTAAATACGATAGGCAGAAATCAAAGTCTCTTAAAATATTATCTAGAAATCGCTGAAAAGTATTACCAGCATTCCTAAGACCAAATGGCATTTTTACATATTCAAACAGTCCTATAGGTGTTGTTACAGCAGTTTTCATAATATCAGACTCCTCCACGGGGATTTGTTGATACGCCCTAACAAGGTCCAATTTAGAAAAAAATTTCTTTCCTCTCAATCCCATTACAACATCGTGAATATGTGGGAGAGGGTAACGATCAGGAATAGTTACCTTGTTTAACGCACGAAAATCTCCGCAAATACGCCAAGTGTTGTCCTTTTTTTTGGACAAAGTGTATGGGACTAGCCCAAGGACTTTTAGAAGGCCTCAAAACACCTCGCTTAATGAGCATTAGAAATTCGTTCGTTAAAGCTTGTAATTTTTCAGGGTTCAAACGACGGGGTTGTGAAAAGACGGGTGGTCCAGTGGTTTCTATACAGTGAGTTAATAACCCGCTTTTTAATATAGTTCGATTTTTGGTATTAGAATTAAAAAGTTGTGGAAATTTGGCTATAATCGCATCGTATTTCGATGTACCATCTAGTGGAGTAAGACGTAAATCTGGGCCAGAATATATAGAACCTATATTTGAAGATGACGTCTCACTGTCGAGAATACGCCGATTCTTCATATCTATGCATATTGCAAAATGTTCTAAAAAATCGGCACCCAAGATAGGTATATTAGTATCAGCCACTATAAGATTCCACGTAAATTTTCGCCTAAGTCCGAAATCGAGTTCGCATCGAATTACGCCATATGTCTTTATGACAGAACCATTGGCAGCATATAATTTAAGTTCAGCGGGAACATTACGAGAAGTAAGTTTTTTTGGAAAACAGCTAATAGAAGCACCGGAATCAACTAAAAATTTTGTGCGAGTAGAACGCTCGTATATAAAGAGTCGGCTACCAGCACAAACACCGTCTGTGGCCGACGCAGCAGACGTGCTTAACAGTTTTCCGACCATTTACACGGGGGTACGCACTTGCGAGCATCATTTTTAAATCTATAATGATACCAGCAATACCTTTTATTTTTAGAAGATAATTTAGCTGTAGCACTGTCATTCTGAAAACCACGATTTCTTTTACGAAAGTTACGAACCACCGGTTTACGAGACATTTGCTCAATCTTAAGTTTTAATTCAGCAATTTCCTTTTTAAGCGTTTGAAATGAGGAACTTTCTATATGTGTGTCTGAAGCCACGATGCTGTTAACAGAACACTCATAAATTTTATCAGCTATTTTTGCCAATTTTTTATTATCGGTTTCTTCGTCAGAAAACACGCCTAGTATTTGTTGAACATTTTGTGGTAACCGCTGCAACCACAAGGCACGAATTGCACTTGGGTTCAATTTTCCGCCATTCAAACTTTCCATTTCGCAAAGTAATTGAGAATGGCGTTGGTCACCCAACACTAAATCATTCAACAAAAGTTTTAAACGTGAACTCTCCGACTGTTCAAAATATGACAAAACACGAGCTTTTAACTCCTCATAAGCATTTTTAGCTGGGGTTTTAACTACAATGTCTCGAACGCATTTTAAGATCCTGGGCTCTAGTGCAGTTATCACAGCATGAAATTTTGTTTGATCAGCCGTAATCCCTGAAAAGGCGAATTGGGCTTTAACTTGTGAAAACCAAAGCTCTGCATCAGCTTCCCAAAATGTAGGCGCTTTAAATGCTACTCGACAAATATCCTGAGATACAGTATCCCCATCCATTATTCAAAACAATACTGGTATAAAATTGTATAACACAGCAAGAAAAGCTCTTAAATTACGAAAGATGTTTAAAATCTTTATCAAACCTGACTTACAATAGTGCGTTAAAATATTTTGTAAACATTAAATTTAAACATTTTAAAACACTGCTATTGACAAGAATATGTTTAAAGGAGGTCAAGAACCAAAACTATGAACATTTCACCTACCTGCTTTATCCTACGCAGAAGAAAGCCGCCATTAACATGAAGTACACCGCTCAGTCCAGTCAATGTGAAACAAGCCGTTTAAGAAGCAAAAGAATTCTTGAAGTTAGGTGCTTGCACGTTTGTATAAATCCACATATGTTAATACGGATACACGTTGAAACAGTTCACCTGTGTAACAGTCCGGGTCACCAGTGTAGCCCTTCTGAGGTAGGACTACTAACCTTGCGGCGATAGCTAGTGGAATCTATGGCTATCATGCCGCTGCGTATTCGTGATGAAATGCAATGACGAATGCAAGCATAAACTGGAAGGAGTTTAATCGTCAGAATAAAACAAACATAAAACAAAAATAGATCTTTCCCAACTCGGAAAGGAAATGACACAAAAATTCCTGCAGGGAAAAAAGTATGTGTGTGTGAGTGGAGCTAAAAACAACTGGGTTTTTAAATCTCTTCACATGAAATCAGGCATGCGCAGTAATGCCGATTTTAAATTGCTTCTTTAGTAGAAAGTAGTGAACAATTTTTGTGTCCGAGACCACGGTGACACCACACGCTTGAAAAACGATAGATCGAGATTCCACTGTATATATATATATATATATAACAATATTAGGCCGATCTGCTTAGCTACCGCCCTTTCGTGGAGGAAGCAGCTGATCTAAAGTCCATAAATATTCTTACATTATGTGGAGCTATTTCGTTTAAAGCAACGTACACTCACAGTCTTGATTGTGCGATGATTTCCGAGTGGGTTTTCTACAAACGGAAATCAAATCCGACAAACCAACTCGAGGTCTTATCAAAGACACGTTATGTTCACATTAATTTACGCTCACATGTTTGTTGGGGACACATGTTATTTTTGAAATGCAACGAGGTGCGTTTTCGTATTATTTAAATTTTTATTTGTGGATTGGGAAGAGGTATGTAAGTGATGTTTGGACTCCTCCAAAATTCCGGCCTGGAAAGATTTTGAAATAGATATTTTTTTAGTAATTTGAGTCATGGTGGCTTATATTGTATGAAGTTTAAGATGGCAAAATGCGGAAAAGTTTTTATTCTTAATAGAATAATTTTCCAAAAATATCCTGTACTGGAGTGAAAGATGAATAAACAGGGAAAAACTATTGACTACGATTCAAGTGTTTCAAAAAGGGGGACGAAAGAAAAATTTATAAATATCGTGGAAATTAAAACGACGCAAATACTAGACAAAAAGTAAGAAGTGCACAAAATGTCATTTACCCGGATAAAATACTTTATCCAGTACAAGGAACTGGGGAATGGAATAAAAGCTATTCATCTAATATATAAAAATGAATGTTTGTCTGTTCGTCTGCAATTGTATAGAAATCCACAATTTAGAAGCGACGATCGTGAAATTTTACATACAGGCGTCGTTAAAAACAGCCGAGGGTTTTAAGAACTTCCGGAATCCAAATTAATTACAGTTAATCTTTAATTAATAAAAACCAACAATTTTTGAAGGGTGCGTGCACTAAATGTAAGCTGTTACATTTTGTGGAATCACCCCTCTGAATATGGCGGCCACGTAAGGGATAACTAGCAAACAGCGAGTGAAAAGATAAAATAAATAAAATCAAAAAGTTTCAAGTCATATATTAAACCAGAATAATAAATGAAAATAATAATTTTTCAAGTCAGATTTCATACTCTAAAATAGATCAAATCCAACGGTATATTGACACTCTCGACACGCGATGGAAAATTCTAATCAACCACGCTAAGTGTCACGAGATCTTTTTTTACTGCTACTGCAATCCCCCTCGCCTATATCTTCGTGTCTATTGAAGAGCTAAAGACTTAGTTTCTATCCTGCTGACTTATTTCTAACTTAAAACTCCTCTTACATGTATATTCACCAACCCACACCAACTTTCCAATAACCTCAGTGCGAATATCTTTCACTTTACTCATTATAACACTGTGTCTTCGTGGCGCATGAGAAAGACCGTGCACTTCCTAAAATTTTAACCCAGGTTCGAATACCGGCCGTGCGAATTCTGTTAAACCTGTAATTTTAGGTTTCTCATGAAGGCTTTTTTTGTTTCAGATTTTATTTTATTATTATTTTTAATTATTATTTTTTTATTTTATTATTTTTTCAGCTTTTATATGATGAAAGACCGAATCTAGCTGAAATCTGAGGAGTTTATTATACATTTATGTAATTTTAATTGGGTTTTCATATTATTAATGTGCATACCATTTCGTATGCTTTTTTTCTATGTTATTTATACTGTGTTTAGTTTTTTAATGGATTTTGGTAAACAAGCATTTTTTTTAAAATTCCTTCCATCATATACAGTTCTCAAGGCAAAAAGACAATTTGACATTTTTACTTTTCAGCTTTACTATTCAAAATTCTTTACTTTCCAAAAGACAATATAACATTTTTCCTTTTCAGCTTTTAGTGGTTTATTATAAATGTAGTATATATTTTATGTTTTACTTTTCAGGTTTTTTTTTTTGCTCCAATGATAAAGAGGCTAAATCTTTTCTATGTTATTTATACTGTGTTTAGTTTTAAATTGATTTTGGTTAACAAACATTCAACAATTTGATATTTTTACTTTTCAGTTTTTAGTGGTACAATGATGAAAGGATGAATCTACCTAAATTCTGAAATGTATATAACATTTCACGTGCTTTTTTTTCTACGTTATTTATACTGCGTTTAGTTTTAAAATTGATTTTGGTTAACAAACATTCTTAAAATCCCGGGCAACGCCGGATAAATTATCACCTGTGTAGGTTGATAATTTATAAATCTTAAAACTCTTCCCGCATGTATATTTACCAACCCACAAGAACGTTTTAATTTATAAAAAAACCAACAGTTTATTTTTAATTTATAAAAAACCAACAGTTTTTGAAGGGTGCGACTCTTGATTCACAGACGTGCATTAGATGGCGCCACTATTTTAAACTTTTCGTATTCCAACCCATTTATAATATTATTATCTTTATAATATATTATTATTAATATCTTTATATCGTAACGTTAACTATATGGGCAAGCATTATTTTCCTATGCTTTTTTATTATTATTATCTTTATAATAGCCTAATTTTCATATGATTTTAAACAACAATCATTTTTAACTGGCATTCAATTGGTTGTTAAAACTTTATATTTACACCCTATTTCAAAGAAGTAGGGTGTAAAAAGTAGGGTAGAATGTTGATAAAATCAAATTTTGTGCAATGCATTTAATTTCTCGATTAAAAGTAGTTTTTTCTAAAAATTAATTTATTTCTCTTGAAAAGCTAAATATTTTATGCTCTCGGTTTATATTATTATTACTATCTTTGTATCGTAACGTTAACTTCATTCGCGAGCATTATTTTCATATGTCTTTTTTTATTATTATCTTTATAATAGCGTTATTTTCATATGCTTTAAACAACTATCATTTTTATTCATATTATGTTGGTTTTTTATTAATTAAAAACTAACGGTAATTAATTTCGATTCCGCAAGTTCTTGTTATCTTCATTTTCATATGATTTTTCACGAATTTTCATATGATTTTTCACGAATTTTCATATGATTTTTCACGAATTATTCAAATGTTGTTTAAAAAAATTTTGTGTAATTTATACATTTGTTTGTGTTTAATTATTGTAATTAATATATTTATATTTCTGGAGAGAATGTTTCAAATTCTCTCCAGAGTTTAGTGGTACTATGATAAAAGGCTTAATCTACCAAAATTCTGAGGAGTTTATTACGGAGAGAAAAGGAATTTAATACGTAGAAGATGTTTATAGGAGTTTAATGTGGAGAGGACTTGAATGGTTTGCAGCCCTCAATCAAACACTTCATTTTTTAAGAGGCAATGCTGGAGTCATTTCATGATTCTATTGAAAAATTCTGCTAAACCTGTAATTTCAGCTTTTTATTTTCCCCCAGTGATTAAAGGCTAAATCTAGCTGAATTCTGAGGAGTTTATTATAAATTTATATATTTTTATATTGGGTTTTCCTTTTATTCATGTGTATATCATTTCACATGTTTTTTTCTATGTTATTTATACTGTGTTTAGTTATAAATTAATTTTAGTTAACAAACATTAGACAATTTGACATTTTTACTTTTCAGATTTTAGTGCTACAATGATGAAAGGCTGAAATTCATAAATTCTGAGATGTGTATAACATTCCACATGAATTTTTTCTATGTTATTTATACTGAGTAAATTTTTAAATTGATTTTGGTTAAAAAACATTTTTAAAATCCCGGGCAACGCCGGGTACTTCAGCTAGTTACATGATAAATATGTTAATAAGTTACTGGAAACTTTTCGCTGTTACGTAAGGAAACAAATTAAAAATTGGAATTTTTTTTGTTCCAATTCGGAGGCACTTGTCGTCAAACATTCGCCTATACTACGCCGCAGCTTAATTACTGTCCATTTTATTTTGTGGGCACCATATAGGCGAACAGCATTACCACCTATGAAGGGATGACACAAACGGAGGCATTTTTCGTGGTGCAACGCCGAGCACCCACAGCACCGAAAACCTGCGCTCTGTACCCCAGGGCGGCTACAAGCCCTTGGAACTTTTTATTTATTTTTTCCCATGTAACATGCAAGGTATACTACGTTTAGATTCCTCATTCGTGTTTGAATCTCTTTCTAACATACTGTACTGTGTGTTAAAGGGAAATTACTCATTTTTGAAACATTTTCTGGGGCTTGGAATTTTTGAAATTTCTTCATACGGAATAATTACATATTTATTTAATGACAATTTAAATGATTAATAAAGAGTTCATTTTGAAACTTAAAGTAAGATCCCAAAATTGAAATGCATTATGTTGTTTACATATACATATAAATAATGGTTCATTAAGAATTATACAACTTTCCATCAAACACATTTTTCTACTGGTGTCAACTAACTGTCATGATAATCATGCATATCTTACTTGCCATGTAGCTGATGTTTTATATACTTACATCATCGTTTTCCTTCAAAGAAAAACATTTGAGAAACTTTCAAAATTTGAGCTGGATGTTCATTTATTTCAGACGGGAATTTATTAAGTAAATTTGATTTTATGCCCTTAGTTTTCAAGCGTTTATTTTTCTGTTTTTCTAGTTATTATAGTAAGTTTATCTAAGAATACTCTTGCTTTTCAGCGAGCATGTTGATCAGGTAGTGGTTCATATGACATGTTCATTTCAGCTGTAGAAGGTACAGTCAAAAAATTGATGCACTTTCTATATTCTGTCAAAGTTAAATTAGATGTCATGAATATTTAGTAGGTACATGCTATGTTTTCATAGATTTTATACCACTTCCCGTATTACTACTCCCTTAGCATTAGAGATGGAAAGGCCTTAGCCCCATGGAATATAGCAATGTTCTATCAGGGCGGAACTTTTCTTCCTACATTCATGATTAATCAGAAATTCAGGTTCTCCATAAAATCGGAAGCTGAGAACTAGTTTTATGTCTTAAGAACGATTTTATGACTTTATAAAGGTAGAAAGGCCAAACACGTATGTTAAAATTATTTGGATTACTAAACTAGCAAAATCAAGGGATAATACGTTTCAGCTCCTAGTATTTAAAAATCATTCAAAATCATTCAGACAACTAGATTGCAGCAAAGACACACAATTGATTCTTTCTCTTTTTCACAAAACTTTTTTCATCAAATAAGCAAACAGTCATATTTAGGTATTTATAACAACAGTAGATACGTTACTTATCATGAATTGTTAATTTCAGAGTCTCATTAATTGAAATTAAATAGTTACAAAATACTCTAATTATTTTTTTAACTGAAGAATCGCAATATTTAGCTAAAGAATCGTCCCATCAACACGTCCCATCAACACCTTCAAAATTTGTAGATGGCTGAGAGATACCTCAAAACTATAAACACATGAATAAATATTTTAACGTATCCATTTCATCGTCTTTCACAATTCATAATTCTTTTGACTCAAAGATAGTTTAAGCTAATTCATTTAGCCAAAGACTCAGTTCTTTGAGTTAACTGATGCAACATATTTTGCCCTATGTTGTTAGTTAAACGAGAGGTAATGCGAAAGAAATCGAATTACATTATGAATAGTGAAAGGTAAAATTTAAATAAACCATCTCTATTTATCTCTATTTATTACATTAATTTTTAGTTAATTGGCCCTTTGTCATATATATTACTTTGACTTTTTCATACACAGGTCCCTTTTATTTTGTGCATAATATAAGGTGAATCTAATCTCGAGATTAAATTTTTTTATGCTTGAACAAATGTTGTAACAGATTTCTATACGTATTGTTTCCCTATTTCTTTAACTGTGCTCTTACTCGGATAAATATTTTCTTCAAAATGTATTTCTAGATCTGTCTTGAATCCTAAACGCTGACTTTTTTACTCACATCTCTTCAAGAATTTTTTTTTTCATATTCTATGTGCATAGTGCCGTTGCTATAACCGAAACATTTTATTTCCACAAGTTGCATTTCGAAGATAGGGATAGCTTTATGGTCCTATCCTCGGCATTTATTTGTGGCAGGGAGCTAATAAAATCCACCCAGGGAATATATTTTATTTTTACGATTGTGCTGTTTATCATCTTCCAATCAGAGTAAGAAGACGAAATGATGTTGCAAATCAATATTTCAGCGGTGCATCAAGTCAATACTGACGCTGTCTCAGTTATATATAATGTATCGCATATTCTCGGAGAAATTAGACTTGAAGAATTCCTGTCCTCATCTTTTATTCACATAACAATTTTAAACAAAATATCGCCGAAGTTTCATTAATGTGAAATCCCATGGAAAGTCTGTATACGAAAATACTTTTTCTAATGACTTATTATAGACTTTTGTACCCAACATCTTGCTATGAATCATAGTTAATATTTTTGATGAAGGTTCTGAAAAAAAAATTATTTAGAATTTATTTACTCGAGTAGCAGCTACTTGTGAAACATGTTTTTCTTTAAATGCAATGTTGTACATTTTCATATTAGTTAAATTTTTATTCGTATCTTTGGGAGCAGCATGTAAATGATGTTTCACTCCTCCAAAAGACTTTGCAATTGTTTTACAGTTATATGAACCCATGTTTATCTTTTGCATAGTCTGCATTAGCAAAGCGCTGAAAATTTTGGATTTTGATATTATATTATTGTAATTTTACCAAACATTCAAAAGTGTATTCAAAAGTGTCAATACCATACATGCCCGTCATTCAAAAGACGACAGTTATATAGTTATATAAAAATATATATCATACTTCTTTTTTACATAACCCATGCTGTGGATTATAGTGTTCTTTTTTGCCAATATATATATATATCCAATTTTAGGATTAATATTTGACTAATTCTCTCTTTATAGCACTGTAGAGAAAGACAAGCTTAGAAAAGTAGGTTGTCCAAAAGGTCAGTAAGTACAGCAACGACTTTAACCGCGATAATTCTAGATGCATATTTCTAATATTCCTTAATACCGAAGTGTGATGGAAACTGATTTTCTTTTAATCATAAGCCCGAATACCAAAATAACCCAATAGTATTTATCCCGCTAGGAAATGGTTCAGTCTGTAATTTAATAATTTTTTCACTACTGAATGGGGGCATAATCTAGCTTTGAAAAGATTCTGGTCCAGAAATGTCTCTGCCCACCAAATTGCAACGAACCACAGTTTCGGAATCACTGGTTTACAAGAAAGGGAATATAACTGCTTGAAAAATGGGTAATTTAATTGGTCAAAATAATTAAAGTTTTGAAAAGGATTGTTTTCGATTCAGGAAATACCAACGAAGTTTCACGACTATTATACATGCAACAAGTTTTACTAAAACTGACTTATTTAAAAATATGTTTACCACAATAAAATTTCCGTTAAATTAACAAAAGATCTTTTCTTTTCGTGTTATTTTTAAAATGCAATTTTGTTATTCAGTCAAAACAAATGTAGTTTAACGATTTATACAGGTAACTAAATTTACTTCTAGTGCCTGAAATAAATATATTTTTCCCCATCATAATCTCCATCGAAATAGCCAAAGTTTCTTTTTCAACGTGATATTTTGTAAAAAGATTTATGACGGCCAAGGGCCACTGTCCGATCACTCCCTCTTCCTTTAATGATCCTAACGACCCAGGATATATTAATACAGTGGTACCTCGACTTTCGAGTGTCTCGACTTACGAGTTTTTCAAGATACGAGCATTCTCTCGGCAGATTTTTTGCATCGAGTTACGAGCTAAAATTCGGGTTACGAGCAAGCTTCAGATACCCCACAGCTAGTTTGAGCCATTTGTTCATCAAATGAGAACACGAGAAGCATATAATCTTTACAACCTTTATGTACAATTATTATACAATTGTATACATATTATTCTAAGACTACTATCCAGTCTAAAACCTAGAGATTAACACACAACAATTATCACCCGGGGCAGCTCGCTCTTCCCACACTTAAGTCGCCCTCCGAAACCGAACAGCGTCCAACCTCTCTCGCAGAGAGATAGCTTCGATTCCCTCCCCCACTCTGGAACTCGCCATGGGTTCTAGGGGATGGGATGACCTTGGTCCTAGGATCGCAAGCTTTCTCCCTTCTACGGATTCTGAGAAAGATTCAGATTTCTTCGGATTCTCAGAAAGAGAAATTTGGACATTACATCCCAGTGAACGATGAAACAATCGCTGAGCTTCCGTGTCTCACTTTAAGAGTGTAGCTCGTAATAAAAACGAAAGCGGAGAAAATGTGGCGAAAAGATCAAAAAACAAAGAATAAGATTTAAATTTTCAGTTCAGCTTTTCTCCTCCTCTTTCATCAGCATCTTCAAGTCTGATCTCCAAGATAAATGTTCTACATTATACTTAATAAAAAAAGTTTATTGCCGTACATTCTATTGTATTGCGTTTTTATACAACGTTCGTCATTTATAAGAAAATTTTTCTTATTTAAAAACATGTAACCAAAAAATACTGTGTTTGGGCGGAGCCCGGAATGAACTAATGGCATTTCCATTCATTTCAATGGGGAAAATTGATTCGAGATTCGAGTATTTCGAGTTACGAGCTCCCTCATGGAACGAATTTAACTGGTAAGTCGAGGTACCACTGTATATATATTTATTCGATGATTGCACAATTTCTCTCTAGATGTGTCCGTCCATTAAGGCTGCGATTGCTCCTATGTTCTTCCCTCTCCAGAGAAACTCTAACATTCATTTAGAAATTCAACCCGTCAATTTTGACGGGTTCAACTCTATCTATAAAAGTGAAATGATCTCCTTCCTGAGAGAGACTAGGGGCTTGTTGCCCGGCGGATATCAACTGAAGGGGTAGAAAAGTTCCCGATATTCTTCGCTTAAATATCCCTTCTCCTTTATATTCTTGACTTCAAACATACTACAGAGATTTTAGAAGTCAATAACATAAACCGCTGGCATCTGCGATCATTACAGAACGAGATGATTAAACACACAGTACACAGGGGTGTGATTAAACACACTCTATACAGGGAATGAATAGGGGTACGTAAATATCTCATAAAAAATATCGAAATTTCGCAAAAAAAAAATTAGAATATATAAAATTTCGCATTTATTCGCAAAATATATATATATATATATATATATATATATATATATATATATATATATATATATATATATGTGTGTGTGTGTGTGTCAGTCAGAGATTTTTTGGGGCTTAGAATTTAAAACGTTAAAAAAGGGATTTTTCTACGGAAAGTCTGAATTAAAACGTGTTAAATGTCAGATTATTTACATTTGATAAAGCAACGCGGGAGTGAAAACGGAGTTCAGCGGGGTGAATTACGAGCCCAATCGTGGGTGTTGACGACGTCAGAAAGCTACTTTTAGAGTTTCACGCGAAAATTAATTGCAGACTAAGCAAAGAACATTGTGGAAATTTCGGTGCAGCGTAAGCAGATAAGTCTTGCCGGGCTTGAAACAAAGGAATTAGGTAGAGATGATGTAGCTGCCGAAAGGTTTAGACATGCCACTTGCGATGCGGCCAAGAGATTTAACGGGATAAGGAATTTAGATTGATAGAAACTTAAGTGTTTGGAATTAAATCTTAAAACGTCAATGCTACGAATGGAGAGGAGACCCTTTTGGGTGATTTATAAACGTTGTTAAAGGACAAAAACTTGTTTTATTTACCCACTCGCCACCATGCTGACTGCAATTAAGATGAAAAGAGGAACTGGTGTGCCGACCTCCGACTGCAACGTTGAATTAGACCAGTGAATGGATGTTTAACGAAGGGCGTGAATTCAAATTCGACATATATATATGTATATAATATATATATATATATATATATATATATATATATATATATATATATATATATATACAGTTGAACCTCCATATATCGAACTTCCCTATATCGAAATTTTCTATATATCGAACTCTTAGCAAATCTCCATGTTCATTTCATAGAAAAACTGTTTCCATATATCGAAAAAAATCTCTATATATCGAAATTTTTTTTCAAGACATATTGGGAGATTTCATTCTAGTTTAGAATAAAATCTCCCAATTTTTGGCGTTTGAAACAATACGTCGTAGACTTCAATTCGCGGAAATGTCTCTGATGAAGTTTTTAGTGGACTGAATAAATGCGAACATTTCTTTGATGAACTTTCTGCAAAACTGGCTGTTCAGTAAGATATTCGTAGAGTTTTTTAAAAAGAATGTAACTGTGATCACTGTAACCACTGTCTGGATTATTGTTTTTTAAAGGGTATCTAGTACTAAATAAATCGTTCATATTAATTCATTTTTTTTTGTTATTAACTTTCATTTAATGTGATTCGCATATAAAGTGGAAATGGAGGTTCGTATACGAAACTCCATTATGAGTTTTAGGAGAATTATGATAAAACTAAGATCATTTATTTAGTTATTAACTTTCATTTAATGTGATTCGCATATAAATTGGAAATGGAGTTTCGTATACAAAAATTACCTTTAATTTTAATGTTTTAGGATAATTATGATAAAACTAAGATAAATTCTATATATCGAAATTTCTATATATCGAATTTTTTTCCGGTACTTTGCTACTTCGATATATGGAGGTTCGACTGTATATATATTAAAAAATTTCGCATTTATTAAAAAAAATCCCACTTTTACTTACTTGGTTAGGTAAGTATCAAAATTCTTAGTTAAAAGCTAACATTGTAGTTGTCTCCACATTCTCTTCCTTAAATCTTTAACAATAAGTAATAAGCAAATTTCGAGAGTCAGATATCTCAGTTAAAGACCGTAAATGGTCTTAGATAAGCAATTGTGTTAATAAATTACTATTATTACCTAATTTCACTTGAAAATCCATTTATCACCGAGTTTTGGCCGAAAAGTAGTAAAAAAAATAATTTTCGCATTTATTCGCTCATATCGTCAAATTTCGCATTTATTTGCATTTATTTCGTAAATAAGAAAATTGCGTATCCCCATGTATGAGTTAAGACCAGTTTACATTCCATCCCGAGCTTTGCGTTACGTTACTACGTTGGCTCCGAGATTGTTGACATGACTTATGATTGGTTTGACGCATCACGTGGTCAATAAACTGAGCTCTGTGGTTGGTTAAAATTTTTATCACTAACTCTACGTAACGCTCCAGATTCAGTGTGAACAGACCATAACGGGGAATTCTAGGCCTGCATAACTCGAAAAGTGATGAGGGCCGTATTACTTTATGGAAAGCTGCTGCAGGCCGCAAGAAAACAGCTTGGTTGGTTGGTAGCGCTACGGTCATTTTTTGCTATACGAGGGCTCATTAGACCGGGATCTACAGCTTAAAGATGACTCCGAACGGCTACAAATATCCATGCCACTAGTGGAACTCGAATCCACAGACTTTGGTACCGAATGCCAGCACCCTAGCCATTCGGCCATCACCCGGCATAAATAAATAGAATTGATAGGGAAATGAAAATCATTTTGTCTAAAAAAAATTACTGCTAATTTTAAAGATAAAATAAATATTAATGTTCAAAGTTTATATATTCCTTTCGTAAAATTATCAATTTAAAAATAGTATTTTTTTTAAATTTATGATATACGTCTTTACAAGTCTTTTGGGGCCACTGAGCGAACAACCACTTTCTTTATGAATCATAACTCAAAGAAGATTTTTTTTATTTCATTCTGTTATTGTCTGATTCATGAAGTTATTTCCATGTTAAAACAGAGAGTGAACTATATATATTTTAACTTATCAAATAATTTAATACTGGACTGTTTTAAGGCGACAATAGACCATGAAAAACTTTTTTTTGTTTATTAACCAATTGCTATGAAATGTTGTATACTTATACAGTGTTGTTTAGAGATGGAAATTCTAAATTAAAAAAAATCAGAATGTTATTAATTAAGGTATAATTAAAATCAGTTTGTTTATTACTCTATTAAAATGCTCCATGAACGTTAATTTTTGTCTCAGATATCTAATTTTCTCTCTTAAGCTAGCTTTATATATTTATAATAAAAGTTAGTAGCAGCATTTGATTTTCAGTCATATTTATAAAAACTAGAAAAGAAATCGGTAAAAATAGGTCATTTTATGCAAAATTTTATCAAAAAAATTTTTTATTGTAAAAATTTTAAGTTGTTTTGAAATAGTTTAATGAATTGATTACTAAGTTTTATTCTAACATATATAAATAATCATTTTATAAAATTTTATGAAAATTCAAGAAAAATTATGACGTATGGAACATTTTGAACTTACCGAAACAACATGAAAACTTGTTTTGATAAAATGGCATTTAAAGTTTTAATTTGACTAACATTTCCATTGTTTACGTTTTTAAAAAATATTTATAACTCGGTTAATAATGATCGGTTCAACATACTTTTTTTTAAAATTTAAAGCTGATGAGTTGTAGAATCATTTTCTGAAATAAAAAAAAAATCGTTTTGGGGACATATTTTTGTCAATTTGAGGGTCCATTGTCGCCTTAATTGTTTTATGCTTGTATGTATACAAATATTGAAATCTTTTAATCTATTTATTAATGTGTGCATTGGGTTTCAAAGAAAAAGAGGGAATTAATGCTAGAAGATGGTTAGTGTTGCAGTCAAGATTATCAAACTGTTATAGCAGGTAAATCAAGTAAACTATGTAAATATTCTTGAAATTCTGTAAATTGCTTTAAGTAGTATGAATAAATTTTAAAATAGGAAATTTCAACGTCATTTTGATGCTTCAACTGGAGTATTTTATGCTTGTGTTTCTAAATTAATGAGCGTTGCAAACATAATCCCATTTTGGGAAATTATTGCTCAATTTTTAGGGAGGTTTTTTGTTCCTCCAAGTTTTAATGGAAGCTAATTCTGAAATTGCTTTTTTCGTCTATCATTTTTTAAGCCCCTAAAGTGAAGTAATAAACTCCAAATGCCTTCTTTGGCTACACCACTGCTTAGAAAGCTTATTAATTACCTATAATTATTATTTGTATAAAAGTTTATGGTTAAAATCTTATTCATGCTATTTATAAACTCTGTCTATTTTCCCTTTTCCTAAATGAATGTTGAATAAATATTTTTACATTTGTTGCTTTTGTGCCACGCCTAATTATAAATGTATTTACTGCTTTTATTACTATAGAAATCTACTATTTTGCTTTTTTTTACAATTCGGCAGGCACTTGTCTCTGATGGCAGGTACTTCTTCTGACAGCGGCCCATGAAGACCCGCGAAGTTTTTCCAGGATACTTTATTACGGGAGCACCATTTAGGTCAACCAGCATTGCTCCATATGAGAGGGACGACACGGAAAGGACCAAGCCTTATTCGGGATTTGAACCCAAGCCCAGCCCAGAACACTAACCACTATAGTTTAGATAAATGTTAAAGTATGCAATTATTTTAACACCGTGGGCATTTTTTAAAATAATATCTACAAAGATAACTTTTATAGTTTGTTATTGATATAATAATTTAAAATTAATAAATTAACATTTGAAAATCGTATACCTATTATCATGGTCATTCCTTCAATAGATATTTCAGGGAATTATTATTCATATTAGCTCTTAGGTTTAGTAGTTAGAATCATAAGAAAAAATTTTAAAAGGACATGTTTTCTAATCTTATAAACTTATGCTATTTTTAAAATGGATGCCACGACAAATAATTTCCCATATAACTCATTGAATAATTGAAGCTTGCGGGTGCATACATGTCTGCTAGAAATGTATACTGAAATAGTTTCAAGGGAGATTGAATAAGCACGTGTTTATGACAAAGTTGCAATTGACATAAAGCAATGATAACGAAAAATAATGCAATTACCTAGAAGGAAGCAGTACCCATTTCAACTTGGCTAACGACAGGAAATTTAATAGGATCTGATGAAGCTTTTTTACGGGTACCTTTCCACTAAGGGTGTTAATTCCTGTGGCAATCTAAAAAAGACACATAGCTGACTAGTTATGTATATAAGATTAATTTGGAGAACTTGTTACAGATGTATGGAACATAAGAAAATATCAGAAAGGGTAACAAAACAATATTTATTTCAAAACAGAACTACACAAATGCTTCTCGAAGTTGAGAGCCGAAAAACTAAACATGCTGTAAAGATGCCAGGTGTAGCAGATTCCTTTCTGGTCATCTGCTACGCCTGCAATATGACCAGGTCATGCTGTTATTGCTGTTGTGGCTTATGCCCCTTGACCGACAGTATATCAGATCAAGTCCATAAAGGCTATTGGGCATAAATGGTGCGGCTCCGGTTTTGAATAATACCACAAGGGTCGGAGTGCGACTTGGCTAAAGGACAGGTCCCGTAATTTTGAACCGAGTCAAGTGACGATACCAGTACACTTGACCCCGCACCTCCAGAGGTAAAATTTGAGAACTTTGAGGACATAGCAGCCACGACAAAAAATTTTCCTGCATCAGACGCTATTAGCGTACACGGCGGTGGATTTGTCAGCGACCGGTATCGAACCAGAAATGTACAGATCACTGGCTCGCTGCCTTTGCCAACTGGGCCACCGCGCCCCACCAGGTCCTGTGACCAAGGGTGGCCGATGTGATAGAAACTTGCTCTACAGATGTTAGAAATCTTACGCGTCCAGTATATTATTAGACTCTAAACATCATGGAATCAGTTTGATCAATTATGAAAAACAGAGTTATGGACACATTCCATTCTACGTAGAAACAAGTAATATAAAAACAAAATTTTTTAAAGTCAATTCCTACTTAGGTCAACAAAGAAAAATTTGAGTGTGAACTAATAGTAGGAATTGAAAAACAGGATTGCCTGGCAGAACCTTGCCTACTGTGCGAGATTAGGAGGGGGGGGGGAAAGTGAGAAAAAGTTTGTCAGGTTAGGGATTCGATCCCGCAACCTACAGGACGGGAGGAGCCCGCGCTACCGCAGTGCTACCGTTTACAGAGTAAGAAGAGGGAAATTAATATTCAAGAGCAAGAGACGTTCTAGGTCTAAAACTAAAATCGATTAATTAAATTGAATTAATGAATTAATATTTGAAAAAACTGTATTAACATCAAGTGTCATCCACTACAAGTTTAAAAAAATGTATTTGAACTTGAGTGGATGAATAAAAAGTATTTTATTAACGATTGAAAATTTGAACAAGATATATATAGGGAGAGTGTGAACTAATAGTAGGAATTGAAAAAAATAGATATATTTCTGTAGAATATAAGCCGAAGCTGTGACACTTTCTATTTTTCAGTGACTCAACAGCCTTTGTGTTCTCTCTTCTCTAGTAGTCTATTCCAGGACAACCTATTACTGACAACAGTCTTCCAAATTCTAATTTTTAAAATGGAAGGAACTCTTTCAAGGTAGTTCACACATCTTCGTTTGAGAAAAGTCCTTGAATGAGTATTGATCTTGCTAGAAAAAATCCCTTGGAATTCTTTCTTATTCATTTGTATTACATGGCCAGCCTATTTTATTCTTTAAATTTTTATATTTTGGACAATATCTGGCATCTTAAAACTATGATACAGAACCAGATATGATCTTTTTTGCAATGAGTCATTTATACAGATTCCTCCAAAAGCTTTTCTTTCTTTTCTTTCCGAAAACCTGAGGATATCTTTCTATATTAACACCATTGTCCAAATTTCTGATAAATGTGTTAGCACTGATCCAATTGAATTTTTGTGTAGTCTTTATTTTTATTAAACTAAATTTTAAATATTTTGAATGTCTATAAAAACAGGATAATTCTTCTATCACGGTTCGTACGGTCCTTAAAAGCCCTTAAGAACTTCTTATTTTAATTTTCTGTTTCTTGAGGGCCCTTAAAAAGTTTTTAAAATGTACTAATTTTTGCTTTCAAATTTTCATCCTTAATTTTTTTCGTTTACTTTCCGGTCCTCAAAAAGTGCTTATTTCCGAGTTGAAATATGGATTGAAATATTTTTTTGAAATATTTTTTTTCTGCTTATTACTGTAAACAATTGCCCTTGTAAACATGCAAATAATTTTTTTTGCCTGTTTCCTTTTTGTGTTATTATTGAACAAGACGAAAATGCTTTTATATTATCACTGCCATCCCACACTCCAAATATATATCCTCCGAAGCAGTCATACTCAACCTTATTTTCCGTCGGGCCACATGCATATGTTTGCTACGTTACGCGGGCAGCATAATAGTACACAATATCCCATAATATAATACTGTAAAAAAATCAAAATCAAAACCTAAATGTATTCAAACGGTTAATTAAAAAATGAGTGCTATTTTTTATGTTCAGACAAACTTTTAAAAATGTTGGACAAATCAGGTTTATACTTTCTACATGCTACTCTCAATACGTGATCAAGGTAAGAATCAGTAAGTCGATTCTATGTAAGGTAAGTTGGTGTAACTGGGCCATCCCCTCCCAGATCTTTCCTTTACATATTAAGTGGGAATTTCACTCTGTGTGTTATTTTTTTTTCTGGTTGTCGCAACAATCTATCTTACAACATTGGTAATTGCTTTGAAAAATTATTTTTAAATGGGGGTAGAAATTTTTCTCTTTTTCTAGATATTCAAGCATTGGACCCAGTTACCCAGTCACAGATTATGTTGTTTCTTATGAGAAATAGATCTCTGTGGTCCACTTACCCCAATTATCAGGGGAACTGGGCCCACCTGTATTTAAAAATGTATACAATATTTATATATAATATATATATATATATATATATGTAATAAAAATCAATATCATATCTTAAACAGACTCCCTAAGACTTACTAAAATGCATGTAATACAAAGATTTTCAAAATGTATATATGTTAGTATAATTTTAATGTGTTAAAAGTATCTCTCTATTCTAAAAAAAAGTAACTCCCGCTGCCGCTGTCAAAAGCTTGTCACGCTATCTCCTCCGAAACCGCTGGGGGTATGGGGTCGAGAGTGATACCAATGGATGCAGAAAAATGGGGGGACCAAAGTAAGACATGTCTCATCTTCCTCGGACTTTAAGTTTTTTTATTTTATGTTTTGTGGGGAAAATATTAACTTTTTCATCTTCAGATTACGATAACTCGCAAAAATAATCGTAGAAGTTTGATCTTTTTACAATCTAAGACTACAGACATTTCTCTTTCAAACTAGACGTTATTTGTTTAAAAATATTTTTAAAAAGACTAATATTTTCATCAAAAAATGAAACACAGTTTTTCAAGAAATATCGTGCTCTATGTGGATGCAATATCGATGCTCCTCGAGATTTTATCTTACAAAGAAAATATTTACATCATCTAGAAGCTGAAAGCTTTCTTATTCATATAAACCTCATTTCAAGTCTATATCTTAAATTTTCGATTTTTAATTGAATTTTAAAGCTGATAATTCAACAGTGATGAAACTCCCTTCGCATTTAGGGTGACAACAGTAAATGGATGGAGGCTGTTATATTACCCGAGAATCACCCCTATGTATTTCGCTATTAGCCATAATAGAGGAGCGAGCGTAGCGAGCCTAGGGGCGAAGCCCCTAATAGTATACAAAAAAGTTGAAAATCTATGCCCCAGTTACCCCAATTTACCTTACATTCTTCGCATATTTCATTTCGGAATTGGATGACTTACAAAGATGCGTTGATGCAAACAACGTAAGCAGCAGGTTTCCCATTTTTGTACAATTTTATATTTTTGAGGCATAAATTTTCAAAATTGTGTATGCAAAATCCCTTGCCTGAAAAGGAGTGTTAGTGTTTTGGGCAGCACATAAAAGCTTAGTAGGCCGCAGTTTGAGGACCCCTGCACTGAAGTATCAGAAAAACTAAGATACTTGTCAAACACGCCGTTGGGAATCGATTTTTAAAGCTCATATTATGCAGTAAACATTGTACAGTCCTCACGCCGATGTTAGTTGAATTGTGCCAATGCCTCATTCCTTTCGCTTGATAGGATTATCTACAGAAGACACTGGTCACGACCATCCATAGTCTTTCGACGTGCACACTATTGCAGTAGTTCCGATGTTTCACCTGAATTCTTCGATTAGAGGTACACCCTCGAAATGGTCGAAGTGGACAATTGAAACTTTGCCTGTATCTCCGAAATGCCACGACACATTGGACGAACCCAAACTATCATATCTCGTTGGTATTCACCTAAATCATAATCGCCTGCCATTCTCACTGCTCAATCAGCTTTTTGTATCTGTTGCTTTATACGTATAAGTTGCATGTGGACGAAAGCATGTACGAGAAAGTGAGTAATGCTACATGTTCCGAAAGTGATCGTCTATCCAAGTTTTTATGGCTCTTCAGTAAATATATATATATATATACTAGCTGAAAACCCGCACTTCGCTACGGAGTACATTCAAATTAAATACAACGGTCAATGTATGCAATTAATGCCAAAAAAATTAAATATATATATATTTATAATAAATGCGACGATCAATGTATATAATTCATGTAATATATATATATATATATATATATATATATATATATTTATAAAAAAATCGTAAGGGATATTTATTTTTTTTTGGATAATATCCAATCGTCTGCTGTATTAGAAAATTTTTTTTTGTCTATTTAGTTGTTATGCACGTGACGATAAATTTATTTAAAGTATCAGAAAAAGAAATCACGAGATCAGCATTTAATAAATTAAATTCTAAAAATTAATCTTTAAAAATTCACCAAAAATCAGAAAATCGAGGTAAAGGTTCGAAGAAGATTTCATTTTAAAGGAATTTTTATGATATTTCTCGTGATATAAATTTTATAACCCTCAAATTATTATTTTAAATGCAAACTTAAAAAAAGTTACAAAAACAGCTTAAAAATTTAATTTAAAAAAATCTAAGAAGAATTTTTCAAAAATCTCTCTTAGTGCACTCCTACACCATAAGAAGAATCGCCATGCAAAATTTCAGCCCTTTAGGTCCAGCGGTTTGGTCTGTGCGTTGTATGTCAGTGAGTCAGTTAAGGAACTGTTTTATATATATATATATATATATATATATATATATATATATATATATATATATATATATATATATATATATATATATATATATATATATATATATATATAAATATATATATATATATATACATATACATATATATATATATATATATATATATATATATATATATATATATATATATATATATATAAATATATATATATATATATATATATATATATATATATATATATATATATATATATATATATATATATAGTCCAAGAAAGTCGTAGAACATCGGGCATGCTCAAACAGGATATCGGAGGAGTGAGGTGGAACTGTAGTCGATGTGTAGAGTACATAAAACCGTAGATCCAGTAGAAGGGGTAGTTGCTGCATGCCGTTGAAGTGGACAGTGTCGTCTCTACCGCTCTAAATCATGTTTACAAAAAGTGATCAGCGATCGGGGATTAAAATCTAGGTTTCCCGTGGCTACAGCACCATCTGCACCCGAGAGTTGTTGGAACACCCTCCGTACTGTCCTGACACGACCTCTTTCCTAAGTTGAAAGAATCCACGTCGAGGCATCAGATTTTCCTGGCGCCTGTGATCCGAGCAGTAGGGCGCTCCGTCGCTGACATCAACACACAACAACCAACGGTGCTTTCTTACATCTGGCAAAAGGTACATGACTTTGCTGGTAATTATATTGAAGGAATGTAATGTAATTTGTTTGTACGTACATTAAAAAAAGTTTTCCGGGTATGTTGCCATTACTTTATTTACAACCCTCGTATATATATATATATATATATATATATATATATATATATATATATATATATATATATATATATACAGTGGGTCTCAAAAGTGTTCGTACACTTACGATTTTCAATGAAATAGAGCTCTATCCATTAATTAAAATGAATATTTCAGACTGGGTACTTAATAATAAGATCTATAATCTATTCTTAACAAAACTACATGAAATATTTTGAAAACATAGTAAAACTTTATTTTTAAGAAACCAGTAATCAAAAAGTAACAAAAACTTTATCTCACAAAAGTCATCGTACACTGAAATATTTTCGGATAAATGCATAATCAAAATTATCGTCTGGCGCTTTATTTTTACTTTTGAATTGTGGGGGCATTTAAAATATCGTTTGGCTTTAATTTTTGCTTGTCTACTCCGTAATATTCTATTTATTATTTAAAAATGGCTCGTAGTCGTAAAGAAACAACAAACAGCATTCGAAAATTGATTATTTTTCATCATAGTAGTGGTAAATCAGTTTGGAATATTGCTGAATTACTTGATTTATCCCATTCTACTGTGCAGTATGTGATAAAACGCTTTAAAGAAGAAAATCGGATCGAGAACAAGGTAAGAAAAGGTCGCCCAGCAAAGTGAACAAAACGTGATCAGAGATTTATAATTAGAAAATTTATGAAAAATCCACTTTTGAGTGCTGTAAAAGTTTCTGCAGAATTTAATGAAACATTTTCTAGTTCAATTTCACCTGAAACTGTTCGACGAGTTCTCAGAGCAGCTGGATTACATGGGAGTTCTGCCCGTAGAATTTTTTTTATGAGTGAGAAAAACAGAAAGCTTAGGCTTTCCTTCACACTATCAATGATAAATATGCCCCAAACGTATTGGAATAATGTCTTATTTGCCGATGAAAGCAAGTTTAACATTTTTGGTTCCGATGGGCGTATAATTGTATGGAGAAGAAAAAATGAGGAACTTAATCCCAAGAACTTAGTAGGAACAGTTAAGCATGGCAGTGGAGGTTTTCCTTGTGTGGGGGTGCATGTCACCATCAGGACTAGGTAATTTGGTATTTATTGATGGCATAATGAATCATGCTGTTTATATAAATATTTTAAGAGACAATTTAAAATTATCATCTCAAAATTTCGGTATTGGAAACAACTTTGTTTTCTATCAAGATAACGATCCTAAGCACACGGCTCTAAACGTTCGCCTCTGTTGTCTCTATAATTGTCCACAAGTTTTGAAAACACCACCTCAATCGTCAGATTTAAACCCAATAAAACATAATTGTAGAGAAAAGGAGGTTCGAGTACGAAAACACGGCATTCACACGAAAAGCGAACTAAAAACAATTATGATTGAATAAGGATGAACATTGATGCAGAAATTACAAAAGAACTAGTGCAATCTATTCCCAGACGTTTAAAAGCTGTTGTGGATACTAAAGGATATCCTATTAAATATTAATTTAACGAAAAATTAGAATATTTACTAATATGTAGAGATTTTTTACAAGTGTACGATGACTTTTGTGAGATAAAGTTTTTGTTACTTTTTGATTATTGGTTTCTTAAAAATAAAGTTTTACTATGTTTTTAAAATATTTCATGTGGTTTTGTTAAGAATAGATTATAGATCTTATTATTAAATACCCAATCTGAAATATTCATTTTAATTGATGGATAGACCCCTATTTCATTGAAAATCGTAAGTGTACGAACACTTTTAGGAGCCACTGTAGGTGAACCAACACCACTCCTAGGTGCCACTTTATTTTTACCGAACACCCATCAAGGGGCCACATCTAGGGGTGGGGGTCTCGTACCTTCTCCCAACACCTCTGTCCACAGATTTAATGTGATCCTATCCGGCCTAGACACAAAGGTATGACGTTCATCAGGATTCGAACCGAGTACTCCCAATCCCAAGCGAACGCGCTATCACTAGGCTACCTCAGGCCCTTTGAATGAGTATGAGGATACAATTTTTTTCTTCTTCATATAGTATCATCGGATCTATTTTACAAGTTCAATGGGTCAGAGGAAGAGACCTTCATTTTACCAGGCTCGACTTATGTCCGGTCTATAATATCTTTCTAAATACCTGATAGTAATTGATAATTGATAACAACCTCCATAATTGATTTGATTCTGGAAAGAAACATACCCCCCTCCCCCTCCTTATCTAAACTAATAACTGTAGCAAATGTTTATTTCATAGTAGCTATTATAACAGAAACGCTCACCCACTTCTTAAAATAATCTTAAATAACAACAACAGAAAACAAGATTGGAATTAATTACCTACTTACCATTATTGAATTTGGGAATATTGATTCATTGAGACAATCTAATGCTTCCTGGCTTGAAGAAGAACTAAACTGATTAGTTCGAAACTGGTTGCTACTCTTATTTTTCAGCGCAGATTTTAAGAAGCTGCGTGTTCCTGTTAAGCGTTTTCCGCAAGTTTCATGTAAGAAATGTCGACAGATATATCCTGGAAGATATGACAATATTTAATTTAAATAGAAAATGGAATATACATAGCTATCACAATTTGGGCATCGTACATTCAGTTCTTGTTTACTTTCCAGATTCGTTTTTAGAGATCGTGGCAATTTTTAGAGGTCTCTCTGGTCTTTTATGCTATAGTATTTCGTTTTCCTGTAACACCACTAATAGGACTAAAAGAACACTATTTTACTACTGCATGCTATAATCACATTAAGTTTTGAAAAGTGCAAGGAAAGGTATTTTAATTTGAAACGAAAGCATATTAGCCACTAGCAATCCTTCCATGGCGAACATTTCTGAAGTAAAACGCTAGGTAAACCTCCAAACCCTATCGTATGCATGCATTATACTACTAATACTGCATGAAACACAACTTCATGGAACACACCTTTACTTTAAACAGCTATGCCATGCTCCAGCTACCATAATGCAGGCGAAATATAGCTCCTTGTATGGTGTATCCATTGAAGAAATCTATTTTTTAAGAGTGGGTTCATGTAATTGTATCAACTTCTAAAAATCGAAATTTTGCACCACAAGTCTCGGATGTGGCTTGGTTCTTTCCTTAATGGGCTAGATTGGTTGTAAAAATATTAAGGTATAAAATTTTGAATTATTTCTAATTACATTTAAAACTAATAATCTTTAGTGGTGCGATGAAGTATAAAGGGCAATGTTAATTTTAGTTTTGACATCAAGCAAAGAACGGATTGATAAAGGAAAGGATTTTTTTCCTTCCTCTAGGGAAAATAAAAGGAAATTAAAGCAATATTTTTCTGTCTTGAAAAATGTGAAAATGACGTAAGACTCAGTCAATTGCCATTCGCTCATTTAACTGGCATTCGTTCGCTTAACTACATAAGCTAAAATTAGAGGTCACTACAGACTTAAAAACGTTGAAATATTTTAGTGGGATTATTAAAGCAAATTGAACTAGAGCCGAGGCACATGAAAAGCAATTCTTTTTCAACGTACAAGCTACATACTTATGGTCACAATTAACCAGGTTCTTGTATGACTAAGAATAGAGCCTTTTGTAAACAACACTTTGTGTATCGAGTTATTCTCAGAGTTTTTAAAGTCAATAATGAAATTCTAATTGCTGAGAATACGAATGAAGGATCAACTCTAAATTAACCTTTACAATATTGGGAATTTTAACGAGAATATTTTTAATCCATTTCCTCTAATATTATTATCTACGAAATTCTTAAATGACTGAAATTCTGAGAGTTATTAAATTTCAATATTTGATGTTGCGTGAAATCACAAAAAAATGACGGAATGAACAGTTGTCTCCTTTCAGATATAAGTAAAAAATATTACACACATTAATGTATCAGGGACCATTAAAGTTATTTAATCATGGGCCGGCGTATGTATCATCCCTCGATTATAACGGATCAATCCTTTCACCAGATATTACATCCCAAATTCCTCACATTCTCCCTTCATCCAATACGGTTGGTCTACAATTTGCGCATGCGCTTTCTCCTCCTGTCGTCTCGATCATATCATTCGGATACAGATTAATCAAAGACTCTATGTAAATCAAGATTAAGACAAATTATCGATAAATTATTTATTTACACTCACCGGTTAAGAACCTACACCGTCTCACTTCGAAATCAATGTATATAATCGGGGAATTCTTCGTATAAAATGTGTGAAATGAATTTATCCCTTTCTCTCTTCAATATCTGTTCTGATTGGAGGGATTTTATGACCCCTCGTGGAAGGGAGGGTAGGGTATTCGTAGGGGTGGCTTATGCTCGAATAATACATAAAATAAGGATTGGTGCTGAGCCGACAGTGGTTGAAATAAAATTGGCTGGAAATATTTTGTCACCTTTCTTTAAGGCAGTTCCAATGTATACCTCGTTTGTAAAGGCTTCTCTGGCCATGAAGAAAACACTTCGCGATAAGTGAGTTTTATGGATTTTTTATCACTTCATTATTGCATTATAAAGATGTTATTTTATATTAGATGATATTTAATATTTTATGATATTATTTATCCTTTCACTCAAACTGCGTCGGAATATTCACTTTATGATAAAATATCTCATTTGGTAATTTAATATGCTTTATTCATAATTTTTAACTTGGTACAACGTCAAAAATTGTTGAAAATTATTATTTTGACGAAAATAATTTTTTTGGGGCAAAAATTAAATTTATTATTTTTTTATTTCTTTCACATTCCTAAATAAACTGAGGCATGAAAACGGGCTCTCTTTTATGAATATTGTTTAAAGATCTCATAATAAAGCAATTCGTTTATTTGCTATGGGATATATCTAACATAGAATATTAAAGATAAAATCAGTCTTAGAATAGGAGCTACTTCTCTCTAACACTTATGCTTTCTTTATCTTACTCTTAATGCACTATACCAGTGGTGAGCAAACATTTTCTACCACGCCTCACTTACTTTCAATAAAAAAAAATCATGCGACCTCAATATTACATGAAAATTTATTGTGATTGGAAATATCCTAATAAATTTTCATGTAATAATGGGCCCAGTGAAAATTTATTGCTAATAGCAATTTTTACTTAAGTTTCAGAAAATGTTAACAAAAGCATAGAAAAATGAATATATTTTGATCATATTTTGAGAAACTATTTAAAAAATCAATGAACTGTAGATTTTGGGCACATATTTACTTTGCATAATAGCAACAACAACAACAGAAATTGTCTTCCTTACCTTCTGCACTTGTTTTTTTGCCAAATCTCATGTAAAAAAAATTTCTTATTTAAACGTTAATATGTATTTGCATTTCCTTTAGGTAAATATTAACAAAAATTATAATTATAACAAAACCTGATTTTATAATTATAAGATTCATATTAAACACTGAAAATTATAAACTTCATTTATCTCTATGAAATTAAAATAGAAAAAAAATGAATGAGCAGGGTGAAACTGGACCTCAGATAGTTTTTGTTCGATATTTGGTAAAATATCTGAGAATGCTACTCTCAAATAATCGTTGTTTGGTTTTTATAGCTTTTCATTTTGAAAATCCAGTCTCGCATATATAGGTAAAAGCGAAGGAAACAATGCAACCTTATAAGACTGCTTGCCACCTTATTTCTTACCACGCTAAGATGACTGCCTACGTTCGGAGAAAATTTTTAAATAAAATTATTTTTTAAAAGAATTTTTGGTGTTTTATGGTAAAATAGCACTTAAAAATTAAAAAAAGAACAAAAACTTACCAGTAAATGCAATACTTTTTTATAAATTGGTCAATTTGAAGTAATTTTTAATGAAAAATAGCTGAAACGCCTATCACTCTGTACAAAATTCTAATGCTACAATTTTAATTTCCTTTTCACACATGATACATATGACAGTTATCTTCAAAATGACCTACAATCTAAGAGAAATTTTAAAATGCAAGAATAATACACACAATTTTATGTTCAAATATGAAAATTTTCCCCGATTCGTCATTCCTTTCCTTATAAAAACAACATGTAAACTTTTTATTATACATCAATTATTGTACGCCATTTCATTAACAATAGCATCTAAAATATTTCCTGAAAATTTTATCACATTATATACATTACAAGCTGAGAACCCGCACTTCGCTACGGAGTACATTCAAATTAAATACAACGGTCAATGTATGCAATTAATTCCTATATATATATATATATATATATAATAAATACGACGATCAATGTATACAATTGATGTAAAAAAATAAATATTTATAAAAAAATCGTAAGGGATATTTTTATAGACAAAATAATGTAGAAGAAAATATTCAAATTAAATCTAATAGGACATACTAAAGAATAGAGTACAGTTAATATATTACATTTTGAGGAACATAATATCTTTTAATGTATTTTAATATTTTTTTGGATAATGTCCAATCATCTGCCGCATTAGCAAGAAAAAAAATATTTTTTTTGTCTATTTAGTTGTTATGCACGGGACGATAAATTTATTTAAAGTACCAGAAAAAGAAATCCCGTGATCAACATTTAATAATTAAATTCTAAAAATGAATATTTAAAAATTCATCAAAAATCAGAAAATGGAGGTAAAGATTTGAAATAGATTTCATTTTAAAGCAATTTTTATGATCTTTCTCGTGATATAAATTTTATAACCCTCAAATTATTATTTTAAATGCAAAAATAAAAAGAGTTACTAAAACAGCTTAAAAATTTAATTTTAAAAAATCTAAGAATTTTTCAAAAATCTTTCTTAGTGCACCCCTAGACTATAAGAAGAATCGCCATGCAAAATTTAAGCCCTTTAGGTCCAGCGGTTTGGTCAGTGAGTCAATCAGTTACAGAACTGTTATATATATATATAGATTATCTGAAAACCCGCGCTTTTCTACAGAGTACATTCGAATTAAATACAACGGTCAATGTATGCAATTAATGCCAAAAAAAGTAAATATACATATTTATAATAAATGCGACGATCAATGTATACAATTGTTGCAATATATATATATATATATATATATATATATATATATATATATATATATATATATATATATATATATATATATATATATATATATTTATAAAAAAATCGTAAGGGATATTTATTTTTTTTTTGGATAATATCCAATCGTCTGCTGCATTAGGAAGAAAAAAAATATTTTTTGTCTATTTAGTTGTTATGCACGTGACGATAAATTTATTTAAAGTACCATAAAAAGAAATCACGTGATCAACATTTAATAAATTAAATTCTAAAAATTAATCTTTAAAAATTCACCAAAAATCAGAAAATCGAGGTAAAGGTTCGAAAAAGATTTCATTTTAAAAGAATTTTTAGGATCTTTCTCGTGATATAAATTTTATTACCCTCAAATTATTATTTTAAATGCAAACTTAAAAAAAGTTACAAAAACAGCTTAAAAATTTAATTTTAAAAAAATCTAAGTAGAATTTTTCAAAAATCTTTCTTAGTGCACCCCTACAACATAAGAGGAATCGCCATGCAAAATTTCAGCCTTTTAGGTCCAACGGTTTGGTCTGTGCGTTGTATGTCAGTGAGTCAGTGACGGAACTGCTTTATATATATAAATTATGTGAGATATCATGATAACGGTAGAGATTTGTGCTAAAAAACATAATTCTGAGTAAAACGCTTTTAAAGTTGTTTGTCACTTCTATTTTGTAGCAGATGTTTTTTTAAATACCTATAACTCTGCTTCCAATTGATGTATAATAAAAATCAAAGCGGTTTTGAAAAGAGAAAAGAGTGAATTACACGATTCTTGCAAAAAATAAAATTGACCAAAATAGTCAAAAAATGACATTTTCAACGCAGGCAGATTTTTAACATATAAAAAGTATAAATAAAAATTTTAAAAACATGTAGTTATGGAAAGTTTAAAGCATGCTTTTTAATTTAATAATTCAGTATGATATAAATTTACTTCAGAGTACCCGCGACCTCTCCAGTTTCTTTCACGACCCCTTTGTGGATCGCGCCCCACTGTTTCCGCACTACTGCACCATGCCAGGGGTGGTGCGAAAACTTTTTCGAACGAAACCAACTGTCATTACAAATCACTCGATCCGAAAGAAAATTTTTGGTAACAGTAAATTTTTTTTAAAAATCCGGAAAATGTTAACCAAAAAATTAACAAACTATTTCAAAATCAATGAACTGTATGTAGATTTTGAGTATACGGTAAAACCTCGTTTAATCGGACCAACTGGGACCATAGGCAATCTGGACAATCGAAAATCCAGATAATCCGGGTAATATGGGTAATAGACAAAACAAAATCCTTAACTAAGCAGACTTACCGCTTATTACGATAAAAAACTATGTTTTGTAACAAAATTACATAGTATTGTTTACAAGACATTAAGGGGACAATGGACTTTCAATCTTGTTCTTCTTTAAGTTTCAATATTTTACTCTATATACCCCATGAGTATAATTTATATTCTTTTCTACTACACTAAACATACTTAGAATTCACAAATAAGTATTTTGTGCTGGAATAAGACCTATTTATCAAAAAATTCTTCAAAAATGCTAGAATTTTTCAAAAGGCTCCATGCATATTCATTTTCTTCTGATATCTACCAAATTTCTCAGAATTGTTAATTGAAGTGTTTATCACAAAGCTGTGCATAATTCTTTAAATCATATTTTTTTTACAAATTTATAGACCATAAAATAAAGTAAAAATATAAAAAAATAACAGGCAGAATAGAAAAAAAAATTTATTTAAGACTTTAGATTCACACACAAAAAAAAAAATTAATGCAAATTTATATTTATATACATATGGTAAACTTATAATACAAAATTTAAGAATTTTAATTAATATAGAATGCGCATGGAGCCTTTTGAAAAACATTAGCAGTTTTGAAATATTTTTTGCAAAACAGGCATTATTCAGCTAAAAATTCCTTATTTTGAATTTTAAGGGTTTTTAATATAGTAAAATAGAAAATTAATTATTCTCATTTTGTATATAGAGCTAAAAACTGAAAATTAAAAATTCGAATTTGAAGGTCCCCTCTCCCCTTAAAAAATAAAAAAATAACTTTTCCTAGTCAATCCACGTGCTTCAATCCATGGCCATCTTAAGCTTCGGAAAAAGGAAAAAATCAGCTAGCGATAAGTCGGGGGAATAGGGTGGGTGATTTATCACTGTAATTGAAAACTTAGCAAGATAATGTTGTACAGAAATTGCTGTATGGGGCCTAGCATTATCGTGTGAAAGAAACCATTGCCCAGAATCAAACAGTTCCTTCCTAACTCGCCTTATCCTGTTTCTTAATCGAAAAAGCACCTCCTTGTAAAAATACTGATTAATTGTTTGGTTTTCAAGAACAAATTCGTGGTGAATAAATCCTTTGTAATCAAAAAATGCAAAATCCATGAAAGAACAGCGATTTGAAAACGTCTCGGATATTAAATCAAATGTTACGCGTATTTTGCGAAAGGTTAGTTCCAACGCCTATAAACAGCGTTTTGATGACTGGAGAAACGTTGGAAAAATTGTATAGACTTCTTTGGCGATTATTTTGAAGGAGATAAATTTATTTGAAGGTGAGTCATATTTTTCTTATTTATAAAAAAATTGTCCGGTTACTTTATGGGCGCACCATGTATATATATATATATATATATATATATATATATATATATATACATATAGTGTAATCTCGATCTATCGTTTTTCAAGGACGTAACTGAACTGAACGATAAATGCGGGAAAACGATAGATGCGGGAACATAACGGAGAAATATGATCGTAGGGACTGAGTGAAATAAACGACACATACGGGAAAATGATGATTCGGGGAACGATCGATCAAGATTCCACTATATATATATGCAATGGAATCTCGATCTGTCGTTTTTCAAGGGACCGACTGAACTGAACGATAAATGCGGAAACATAACACAGAAATATGATCGTAGGGACTGGGTGAAATAAACGACACATACGGGAAAACGATGATTTGGGGAAAGATCGATCGAGATTCCACTATATATATATATATATATATATATATATATATATATATGTGTGTGTGTGTGTGTGTGCGTGAATTTTTCTCCCGCGTTGTCTCTGCGTCTGTGCTAAAGTAGTGCTGGGGACTGGTGAATATTTTATTAGATTTTTCCCACCATATGATGGGATAGTAGAAAACAAACTACTGTACATTACTCCGTCGGTTTCACAACTTTTTTATTCTTTTTCTAGTATCCTTTCCAAGTGTTCCTCACACATAAAAAGTTTGGAAATCCCTGACCTAGGGTGTTTCTATGGCATTTACATGAGATAGCTCGTCTTCCTAGAACCTAAGGAATCGAACTCACGTGTCTGGACTTCAAAGCCAGGGTCCTGGCTGCTACACAATGACCAGGGAATCTCAATTCCATTTCTCACATTTCCCCCTCAACTATTTTGAAGGCCAGTGTGGAAGATGATGGTTTCGAATATTAAGGGAATCCTAGACATAAATTTTACTCTCTCGGTATTGTCGTAAACAAATCAGGCATAAAAATCTGAGCAGACAGCTTGAAAAGATGTTTGAATATTAATTCCACATTTTAGAACAGCGTAACGCACATAGCAAAATATTAACACTCTATAACAACTATATGTGGTTCTATTTTCTTATTTACTGCAGTCCTCTAACGGTCCAGGCACACTATAAAGTAAGAGGCATAAACATAAATAATTCCTTTTTTTATTCTACGTAGAGGTAGACTAACATAGACCGACTTGGGGCTTCAAATGATAACACAACAGTACCGCAACTTGCGGTACTAAGAAACTGAACTTTAAAGTCGTGATGAACCCTTTCAGGCAGAATATACGTTCACTAACAATACCCGTAACCATCGGGCTCTGAAACAACTATCGAAATCGTGCAGCCACCTAGGCTAAATACTAATACGTGCTCTATCAGTTAAATACCGCTATCACCTTCAATCTAGCTTTTCTCGCCTCTCCGTATCCCTACTAATAGCGTAACGTACTACCGTCCAAATCTCCACTCCCTTCTTGGGCTCTTGCCAACTCAGCGTGTGTCACTTAAATAGACCAGACACCTGCTCTGAACTCACTTCGACTGGCCTGCCCTGCGCAGCTACCAGAAATTTGCATCTGAGCAACACGCGAACACTACAACTATTCTTCCTGCTGTGTGTAGTGGAATAAATACATGCTCGCGGAAATGGGACATTTGAAATGGTTTAATCAGCAATCACGTTTGTTTTGAATCAGTTCTCAGTAGTATTGTTCCAAATCAGTGTGGTCCATCCGCGGCCCACCAATTCATTTTTGTTGGCCCTTGCCCTTCTCACTGGAAAAATATTTTAATTTAACATTTGGAAAAAAATCGTTTACCCTTCTTACTGTTTTAAGTTTTTAAGACTTAAAATGTAATGACTTAAATGTAAGACTTAAACATAATGCCGTTACTTAAAATTTAAGGCTGCTATGTACTAACCCCATTGGATTCACTACCTCAATGCTAACCTATGGAGAAAATTTGTCCACGGATTGCCGCCTTGGATTCAAAGATTTTTTTAAAAAAATTGTACTCCGTCATAGAGAAAGAGATTTCACATTTGTGTACATTTTTTCGCTTTTTTAAAAATATGTAATCAATATTTTAAATTATTCGGGGAAAAATCTTGTATAGTGTGTTTTAAACGCCCATAAATTCCTTCGGTGGACGAAATTTATAAAATGAATCCTGTAGCGCTTTGCAGAAAAGTTCAGGCTATCTGTCAATGCTAATTTTATTTTATTATCAGCATTTATGTACCTGTAAATAGTTGACAAAAATATATTGAAAATAAAAAATTTGGGGGCAGCGCTTAACCCCCCTATAGAGAGAGAGCCATTACAATCCCTCAAAATGTCAATCCTAAGGGGGGTGGAATTTTCGAACTGCCAACTGGAATCCTCCCACCACAAGAGTCTGCAAGAAGAGGAAAAAGAAATACGATTTTTTTTCTTAGTACATAGCAGCCTTAAGTAACGGCCATATTGAAGCTTCACTCGTCGACCGTCATAATCCGAAAGCAGTGCCAATCCTCACATTGATTTCTCGACTGTAAAATGAAGTGGTATATTAAACTAGTATATTAAACTTCTTTTAATATGCATTTTAATAAAAGTTTTTGAATACAATATGTAATTCGTTTTCTTTCTGGAATGTCTCTGACCCTCACATTCCTATACTAAAGTCTTATTGGCCCTCGGGTAACTAAAGGTTGTACCACACTGTTCCAAATAATGGTTTTATGAAAAAATCGATTTTATTAACCTTTTTCTTACGGGGTGGGATAGCATGTATCCCAAGAATACGGACCCAAGAATGAATATATATATATATATATATATATATATATATATATATATATATATATATATATATATATATATATATATATATATGCATATATATATATATATATATATTTATTTATATATATATATATATATATATATATATATATATATATATATATATATATATGCATATATATATATATATATTTATTTATATCTATATATATATATATATTTATTTATATATATATATATATATATATTTATTTATATATATATATATATATATATATATATATATATATATATATATATATATATATATATATATATATATATATATATATATATATATATATTTATTTATATATATATATATATATATATATATATATATATATATATATATATATATATACATACATACATATATAACCCACTTAATGGCCGTTCTTACAAAGGGGCTGCGAAATTTCCCGTTCTAATGAGGGAATCCGAAAAATGTGCCCCGTAAGCTAAAGGTTAAATGTGTCAAAATGTAACTACTTTTTTCCCGATCCTGAGGAATGTTTTTAATATCAATATACTATGAAATTTTGTTTGACTTCGTAATAAATGAAAGATACAGATGGCGGTACTTTAATTACCAAACAGGGTTTACCCCCTGCAGCGTGAGGCACACATTTGTTATGTTCAATAAAATGAAAGAGAGAAGCGATGAGATGGTCGGAATGGTGTTAGTGAGTTTCTGGAAAAGTGAGAAGAGAAACAAAACGCAAGACCATCAGTGGTTTAATACAGCACGATAACTTCCCTCCAATTATTTCAATGTGGAAGGAATAAAGAAATTCATTAATGCTAGATGACATTTCATAGCACTTTTTATCAAACATTTATTCAATAAAGGATATAATTTATGATGAAGGGAATGCAAAAACGGTGCAGTGCCGAATTTGCTCCCATAATGCATTTGGAATTTTTGTTCGAGTTTTGACTACTGTTGTAGGCTGAAAAAGTTGCTTTTTTAAATGAGTTGTTTTTAAAATCAGGAATTCTTTCATTTTAACTTTGGAATTCCAAAACCTCTATTTTATTCCAGAACTAGCTAAAAACCCGCACTTCGCTACGGAGTACATTCAAATTACATACAATGGTCAATGTATGCAATTGATGCCAAAAAAATAAATAAATATATATATTGATAATAAATACGACGATCAATGTATACAATTGATGTCAAATATATATATATATATATATATATTTATTTATTTATAAAAAAATCGTAAGGGATGTTTTAAAGAAAAAATAATGTAGATGAAAATATTCAAATTAAATCTAATAGGACATACTAAAGAATATAGTACAGTTTTAGGAACATATCTTTTACTGTATTTTAATATTTTTTTGATAATGTCCAAACGTCTGCTGCATTAGAAAGAAAAAAAATGTTTTTTGTCTATTTCGTTGTTATGACGTGACGATAAATTTATTTAAAGTACCAGAAAAAGAAATCACGTGATCAGCATTTAATAAATTAAATTCTAAAATTTAATCTTTAAAAATTGACCAAAAATCAGAAAATGAAGGTAAAGATTCGAAAAAGATTTCATTTTAAAGGAAATTTTATGTTCTTTCTCGTGATATAAATTTTATAACCCTCAAATTATTATTTTAAATGCAAACTTAACAAAAGTCACTAAAACAGATTAAAAATTTAATTTTAAAAAATCTAAGAAGAATTTTTCAAAAATCTTTCTTAGTGCTCCCCTACACCATAAGAAGAATCGCCATGCAAAATTTGAGCCCTTTAGGTCCAGCGGTTTGGTCTGTGCGTTCTATGTCAGTCAGTGAGTCAGTCAGTTACGGAATTGTTTTTTATATATAGATGACATCATTATTTTCTTTTCTCAGAAGAATTGAAGATAATTTTTCCTCTAATAAGTTTATATAGGTAAATAATCTCAACACATTTTTCTTCTCAAAATTAATAACGAGCTTTGTGTCACATCAGGATTTGTGCTATTAGTTTCGGGTTATCGTTTTAATGAACAGTCACGTGAAACACTGAGTTAAAAGTAGAAGATCCGAAAAATTTAAGCATCGCAATGATACTGCTTCAGCCTGAAAGGTGGAACAAATTCCATTCTTTAAGCATTTTCATAGTTCATAAACATTTTTCTTGTATTAGGACTCAATCCTAAATAAACGGTGCAGGCGAAAATAGTCACGTCTCAATATGAAATATGCTTAGGATACGAGTCTTGGAGAGAGTCTTCTCTTTCATGGAACACCGAAGAAATCGTTTGTCAGTAGCCTAACCTCTAGGCAGTATTCTGTCAACTGAATAATCACACTCATAACCAGGAACTCTCATGTTTTTTAATGCCATTCTTCACATATCCCTTTTATTATCGGTATATTTCAGTGTAACGATTTATTGGCTTATCATTTTTCCAGACAATGCTAAATACTTTCTAGGTACGAACATTTGCAATCAGCTCATTGAGCATCTCCTATCGTTTTTTCTAGCGCAGTGATTCTCAACCTGGGGAGGCGTGAGGAATATTTAAGTGGGGCGCAGAAGGTTTTAAAAAAATAGGTGAAGAACGCATTTTAATGGGGTTACTTACGTTACATATATATATATATACACATATATATATATATATACACATATATATATATACTAGCTGAAAACCCGCACTACATTCAAATTACATACAACGGTCAATGTATACAATTAATGCCAAAACAAAAACAAAAAAATATATTTATAATAAATACTACGATCAATGTATGCAATTGATGTAAAAAAAAAAACCAAAAAATATATTTATAAAAAAATCATAAGGGATATTTTTATAGACAAAATAATGTAGAAGAAAATATTCAAATTAAATCTAATAGGACATACTAAAGAATAGAGTACAGTTAATATAGTACAGTTTGAGGAACATATCTTTTACTGTATTTTAATATTTTTTTGGATAATGTCCAGTCATCTGCCGCATTATCAAGAAAAAAATATTTTTTTGTCTATTTCGTTGTTGCACACATGATGATAAATTTATTGAAAGTACCAGAAAAAGAAATCACGTGATCAGAATTTAATAAATTAAATTCTAAAAATTAATCTTTAAAAATTCACCAAAAATCAGAAAATGAAGGTAAAGAATCGAAAAAGATTTTAAAGGAATTTTTATGATCTTTCTCGTGATATAAATTTTATAACCCTCAAATTATTATTTTAAATGCAAACTTAAAAACAGTTACTAAAACAGCTTAAAAATTTAATTTTAAAAAATCTAAGAAGAATTTTTCAAAAATCTTTCTTAGTGCACCGCTACACTATAAGAAGAATCGCCATACAAAATTTCAGCCCTTTAGGTCCAGCGGTTTGGTCTGTGCATTGTATGTCAGTTAGTCAATCGGTCAGTCAATCAGTCAGTCAGTGAGTCAGTCAATTACAGAACTGTTATATATATATATATATATATATATATATATATATATATATATATGCCGAATCGCTAGAACAGTGGTCATGCCTAAGCCTCGTCTTAGACATGAAAGAAACGAGGCTTAGACATGAAAAGGTTGAGAACCACTGTTCTAGCGATTCGGCACCATTATAGTGACAGTCTGCAGTGACCGATCTGCAGTTCCTGATCTTGAGATCGGTATTATGCAAACTGGCTATGGGACGAACGCTCGTTTTCCAATTTCATTCTTCACAACATTATTGTCAATTTATTTGGAATGCTGTACATAATTTTAGAATAAGAATAACAAACTACAAAATTAGGATAATGTTTAAAAAATTATTAAATGAATATTTCTTATACATTAATGATTAATGAAGTTAAATTGTTATTTTTAAGGTGTTAAATACAAACCGATCTACTCTTAAATCCCCATCCCATAGTTTTTAAAAGCCATCCCGAATCAGGATTCAAACATGGGACGGGAAAAATTCGTTCACCACTATTATTTCATTAAAACGCTTAATTTTTCTCAATTCAAATGTGAGACAAGTTCATATTTTGTTCAAACTTTCAAGTTTTAATATAAGCCCCTAAAAAGTGATTGTACACTCGTCAGCATTTTGTGTCCCTTATTTCCTTAGCAGAAAAAACTCATAGGCACACGCGTGAATATACATTCCCAATTTTAAAAAATAAACATTAACAAACAAATAAGTTTTTCAAGTGTTTGATCCATCAGTCTTTGGATATATTAGAATCGTCTAAGCCAGAGGTGGGGAACGCGCGGCCTTCATAAAAGCTAGCACTTGCATTAATTAATATTTAATTATATAGATTACAACAATTTCCAAATCAATAGAATTAAACAAAGAACGGCATGAATGTATGTACAGTGTCGGCCAAAATAAAGTTGACATTTTGAAATTGTTGTCTAAAGTCGCTACAATTGTATATTTATCCAAATGAGCTTCGTTTACCTTGATTGTATGATACTTTAACTACACTTCATATGTAATTTAATGCTCAGAGTTTCTTAGCAATACTACAAGACATGCTATATGATCTCTACACAAAAACTATTTTCTTACTATTATTGTTGTGACTGACTCCATGTACGTTAAAACGTATTATTTTTTTCTGCAAAAAAAAAAAAATAATAATTAATGATTAATGTTATAACAAGTTTTTATCCTTATGTGAATACAGAAATATTTTATATTGTAACTTTTTATGCTAAATAATAAATTAATAAGGACTTAATTTTTTTTAAAATTTTCTATATAATGCACCAAATTGTTAAAACTATATCTAACTATAATAACTTCATAAAAGTCGCATTTATAGGTTCATCAACTTATGCGGCCTCCTTTATTACTACCTAATTTACATGTGGCCTCTAATGATAAAAAGGTTCCCCACCTCTGGTCTATGCAATGCCTGGTGTCATTTATAAAATTGAAACTATTCAATGAAAACACCATACACTTCTTAATTGTTTCCTATCACGGTCAAAGACCAGTATAGAGAAAATGCGCCAGAGAAAAGAAAATTCCAAGAAAATATAAGTATTTCAAGTTCACGCAAATTAACCTAACCTCTCCTCTAACCTCCCCAATCTCTGAGCAGAGTTGACATTTTTATAGCACCCGGTTTGTGACTAGGATGTTTCACACCCTTTTAAAACTTCATTTGGAGAATTTGGAAGCGAGATCATAGCTTCCGAGGGAGTCGGTGTTAGCCGACTCGAACTTCGTGATATAAAAGGGGAAAAAAGAGTGAAAGAGAGGAAACTACGTACGAAGGAAAAGATGATTTAGTAATCGAGTCCAAAAATTACAGGTAATTATTACTTAGCTTTATAAGTTGATATAGATTCCATTCCGGAGAAAACTTTTGGAAATCGGGATTTTTCAGGTAAGATTCCAGGGTCACTTCATAAAAAAAGGCGATTTACTGTGACTCGGGCAAAACATCGACATACACTGAAAATTAGGATTTTAAAAGTAAATTAAATTGAATTTTTTTAATGAGTAACGCTTCTCAGAAAGTTATAATTTAGGTTTAGTTTAATAGATTTTTTAATGCATTTTTGGTAGGTAGGGAAGGTTTCTAATAAAAATTTATTCTCCATTACGTATGTTACATAAATTCAAATATCACATCTGACGTAAGATGTTTCCTATTCAGATTATTTTAGAAAAATTAAACACATTCTTATTGTTTAAAAAACCGTTATGGACTAGCACTTTTCGGGAACTTCATGTAAAAAAATTATTTTAAATCAATTTAAAATTTATATATCTTAGACTATTTTAACAATTTCTACTGGTATACAAAATAATATCTGAAGATTGTAATTATCTGTGAATTATTCATATTAGTCAAGATAGATGAAAAAATTTCAAAGATAGTTCCTCTTTTAAGTTAAACTGGTGGGAAAATTTAGACCGTTAACATTTGTGTAATTGATATATATTTGATATATTCATGGACTTTTTAAAGACGATATAGTTATAGTTTTGTGTTCATGATGTAAAATTTAAAACTTAATTACCTGGCTTTAATCTGATGGGACTTAACATGGGAAAATGTGTCAAAGATTAAATATATTGTATGCTAAAAATGAATTTTGCTTTCAGAACTGTATTTCATTTCTTTTTCAAAGGCAACTTACATGCACGAGGAGATACGTGTACATAGGACATTGTTTCGCATGGGAAATTTTTAAAGGGAAGGCAATTTGCATGTTGGATGTAATATTAAAAAGATAACAATAATAAATTAGCAACATTTATCATAATTTCAGTGGAATTTTTCTTTACTTTCTTACCTAACTTTGAAGACTCCTTTAAAATTATTTTAATCATTGTGTTTTAATATAGATAAAAGTATGTAACGAGTCAATCTCTGCTATTTATATTTTTCTTCCATCTTAAAAATAACATGTCTGGAATCTACAATTTTCAGCTCTCTGAACGATTGTTTTCACGACTACAATACGAAGTCACTTTATGTTCCTTTCGAACGAATCTCATAAACTTCCCGGCAGGTGGAACGTGGGGCTTACCGCCGAGGAGAAATAACTTCACTGGTTGTTAAATTCAGCCTCTGAAACTCCCCTTTAATCTTTCTTTAAAATATTTTGTCTGATCTAGGAACCGAACCCGGTATCATCTGCTCTCCGGACTCCTATTCTGCTAAATGATGTAATAAACCTCATATTATTGTTACTGGGTGCTTATCAATACATCTAGGTATCCGAGATTTAATAATTCCAAGATAAAAAGAACTTTTTATATACCACGATTTTAAATTTTTTGTTGAATCATATAAACTTGACAATTCTATGTATTAATAAATAATTTTTAATATTTTTTTGGATGAATTATCCCATCAACTTGAAAGAAAATGATCAAATGCGTAATAAAAAGAGCAATTATAAGAAATTTTCAAAGAACAAAATATACTGAAAATGAAATTCAATTCTGCTTAAAGATGGCTAAAAGTATTAAAAGAATGTATTGTCATCGTGTTCTGAGCTATTCTAAAAGTGTCAAATGTCTAGCTAGTAAGGAAGTTAGTTAAAAATCGATTGCAAGATTTGTATTGGACAAACACACAAACAAGAAAGTGAGTTAATAAAAACATGATAAAAATGAATTCAAATCTGCTTAAAGATGGCTAAAAGTATTAAAATAATGCATTGTCATCGTGTTCTGAGCTATTCTAAAAGTTTCAAATGTCTGGCTAGTCGGGAAGTTAGTTAAAAATCGATTGCAAGATTTGTACTGGACAAACACACACACAAACAAACACACAAACAAGAAAGCGAGTTAACAAAAACATGGTAAAAAATTGCTTTAGCAGTTCTCAAGTATCTTTTCTTACCCAGTATATTAATCATTATTCGATTACGGTAAATTATTGTCCAGAATTTCCCGCTTTCCGGACATACTACTTTATAAAAGCTATGCCACATCTTTTCAAGTGAGCCTCATAAAATGCTACCCAATGCTACCGGAAAATGTTAAATTTTCCGGTTATGAATATTTTACATGGATGATTTTGAATTTCTAAAATTCCTGTGCTGTAATAACCAACAATTAGTCCTCAATCAATTCAAAATATTACAAAGAAATAAAGATTATTTATATTTTTATATATAATGTTTCTTAATACACTCCTAGCCTTTTTTTCCAATCCAAAGATTTCAAAATAAAATTTACTTACATCTGTTCTATTTACCATGTTGAGGAAGATTTTTTAGATCTGAAGAATGCATGAGTATGATATTTATAACCTTAGAGGAAACAATTATCTCCCTACATACTTAAAACAGTGTTCAATTTGAAATTTACTTGAGAGAGAGAAAAAAAATCTTTTCGACAAACTACACTGGTTATCAAAAATTAAGGAAAAGTCACAAAAATAGCGATTACTCAAAAAATTACGAGTAGAATTTAATGAAACTTATACACATTATACAACACATAAGTAGGTATAAAATTGCATAAAAAGAAATCGCCAGACAATTATGGTGTTACAGAAACTAGCATATGTATACAATGAACAAATAGGATGTGTCAGTTTGGAATAGGAAATGTACCTTTAATATGGCATATGATCCCCCCGAGAAGCAATACAGCACATATAGCGATGTGCGATGCTGTCAATTAATTATGCGGTGTATGAGTTCGGTAGGAAGTGAGAGCCATTGCTCTTGCAAAGCAGTTGAAAGCGTGGCTAGGGTCCTAGAAGGAGGATTGAGAGCAGTTATACGTCATCCTAAAGCGTCCCAAACATAGGATTCAGGTCCAGTGATCGAGCTGGCCACTCCTTGCTCTGAATTGTTTCCTGCTCAAGATAAGCATCCACGATGCGAGCCCTGTGCGGTCTCGCGTTATCGTCCTGTAGCACGAAAGCATCACCTATTGCCCCAGCTTAAGGGTGCACATAAGCATCAAGGATGTCATCTCTATAGGTGTGAGCATTCACATTTTCACGGGTAAAGACTAGGGTTGCCAACTTTTTCTGTGACGATTCCGGGACAAATAGCTCAAAACTGAACATCATCATTATCAATCAGCCATTACCTAGTTTTAAGAGGAAACTTTTCATGTATGAAAAAATTAAAATACAGTTTTTTTTAATTTATTTTTTATATTTTTTATTTTAACTATTATAGAAACTTAATTATATATATATATATATATATATATATATATATATATATATATATATATATATATATATATTAATAATAATAAAAAATTTTAAATCTTATAATAACAAATTTAACGTTATATTTTTATGAGTTTTTCCAATAATATTTTCTCTCACTCTTTGTTGCAATCACCAATTCTTTCGCAAGTGAGTCCGTATTTAAAAATTTCGCAAATTCTGAACACAATTCACTATTAAGTCGTATTTGCAATTCCGCCTTCACTAAGCCGATATTCATGTTATTCCTGGCCTTCGTTCACAAACTGTTCATGTGACTAAATACTCTCTCTGGGTAAGCATTACTCGCAGGGATGGACAAAATGAAAGACACAATTTTCATCAGCTCGACCGATTTTTCATGCTTTTTGAAATACTCTGCCCATAGTTTGTCATCGTTTTCCTCTTTGTTCAGAGCAGGAAAAAACAATCGAAGGTCTGTATATTCATTATATAACGCATCGATGTCAATTTTGATTTGTAATATATTTGGGATAACGGATAATTGCTCCCATGTCAATTCAAAACATTCTTTGTTTTTCTTTAAAGAAAGACATTTTATTTTGTCAATTTCAATTTTTAAAAAATCGGAATAGTTTCCACTAAATTCCGGGACAATTTAGCATTCATCCGGGATCAGGAACAGCGATTCCGATTCCGGGACAATCCCCGCCAATCCGGGACAGTTGGCAACCCTAGGAAAGACACGGAGGTCTGTGCGTCCACCCAATGAGATAACACCCTAAACACAGACACTGCCTGATCCGTATGCATCTATTTCACGGATGTGTGATGGATGAAAACGAGTTCCAGGTTCTCTCCAAATCAAAATACGCCTACTATCGCTTTGGAGGCTAAACCTGAACTCATCCGTAAAGAGAACAGCCCTCCATTGATCACGCGTCCAGTGGACATATTGGCGTGCCCACTGCAAACGTTCCTGCATATGGCGTGACGTGAGCGGGACAAAAATGGCTGGTCTCCGCACAAAAAGACCACCTTCGTGAAGCCTTCTACGCACAGTTGGCGTTGATACCAACCTTCCGGAGCTTGCAGCTAGGGAGGATCGGTTCAGACGGAGTTCAGACGGAGTTGCGGTTCTATTCCTTCGTGCGCATAATGACAAATATCGGTTATCGCATTCGTCGTAGCGTATGGCCGTCCTCAGCGTATAACCTCCTGGATGCCGAATAAGTGGTTAGAAATTGTTGCCAAAGTCTATGAACCACAGACGGACTCACATTTAGCCATCTGGCCTCTTCTGTCTGACTTTGTCCTGCCTCTAGTCTCCCAATAGCTCGCCATCGCAGTTCTTCGGTCAAATGATGCCTGGAGGTCATTGTTACAATTTGGCTATGCCAGATGTCTAATCTCATCCTCGCAGCGACAATTGCTGCGTTGCTCTGAGACATGCACTTTTATGCTGCTCGTAAATGACGTATTCCGACTGCAGTGCCACTATTTTGCATAATGTAGTATTGTTCAGCACCTTTACTTAATAACATATTCAAATTTTAAACAGATTGGCCTAGTTTTGAACGTGTTATCTTTCTTTTTGGGATTTTTCCTTAACTTTTGATAGCTAGTGTGATATTTCAAAGCACCGTAATTGACAAAAAGATTAGGAGGAAAAGAAAAGAACGGATGCAATATTGAGCCAGATCCAGCTAGTTAACTTATGCTATTTACAAGCATCAAATGTAGAAAATTTCAAATACTTTTAAAGTGTTTAAATTTTAGTCTCTGAGTTATGAGCAAATAGTGTTATATATTCTTAATTTGAAAAAATGCTTCCATATTCTAAGAATCAAATGTATTTTCAATCAAATATATTTCATTTCCCACTATTAATATTTATAAATTTTAAATTCAGCAGACAAGGATTTATTGTTTCATATAACATTCAGACCATATCCATCAGTTTCCATAATATTGTATACTATTGTTATGTTTATCACTATGTTATAGGCTTAATTCTGGCTTTCTAACCATAGACATGACTGCAAAGATTTTTTTTTTTGCAACATCCGGACTTCAGCAGTGGAAGGGAGGCTTGATTTTCCTAGCATGCAATGGTATACGAGCTCTTTTTACTCGAAAAGTTATTCCCGAAATGTAACTTTTTGCCATAAGAAGAACATCTATCCCTCGCATATGTCCTGACTATAGTAAAACGACATTATACTGTAAACACACACATCTTTACAACTGGAATATAAGAAATGCCAAAACTTTATATAATGGATATATAAGGTAAAATTTTTTTACAGGCATATATTAGCCTTGTACTTCTTTGGAATAATGAAAACTCCGGATATCCGTCTTTTTCTTATGTGTAGTGATAAGAGAGTTTTCACATTGCTATATTCTATATAAGAATTTATTACTACACACTACAGATTTTCTGCGACGGAAATATCTGCAACTGTGTAGCTATAATTCCATTATTGCGCTAAACAAAACACTCCAAAAATCTACACTATCCGTTGCAGTGGTCCATATTCATCTAAAAATGTACATTATAAAGCCTGATAATATACACATTAGTCACTTAATGCTATCTTATTTAGGATAGACTTCATCTTGCTTTGTGGAAAGTGTGGTGTTTATTTCTTAAGAGGGCGCTTTAGACTGAGAGGATGTATCAACTTTTGGGCCATTACATGCAAGAATTAAATACTCATTGCCATACTCTTAAAAGATCGACCCTTCAAAATTGCAAAAACAATCCGACCTGTCTGAAATAGATTGTATTTACGTCTCGAAGCTAGGTTCTCAAAATAACCATATGTGCTCTAAACCTATTGCAAAAGCTCTAATATTATAAAAAAAATAATCAATAGATTCATCTCCGAGGGTTTAGAAGGCCATCAAATTTAAGTTCCCGACATGTATGATGATTTTAAAAATATATGCTTTAGTTCTTAGAATAATTGAATTTTTAATTTAAGGCCTTTTTCAATGGGTTCAAAGATTTATTTTCATTTCTTTATCGATGTTAAAAATCTCCATATCTCCATACATATTTATACTAACACATATACGCTCGCACAGTTATACTAAATACTACTACCATGGCATTTTACCAAAATAAACTGTATTGTTTTATTTTCCTATTATAATCAGTATGTCCCCGGTTCACGCCAAATTGCGTCTTTCAAGCTTTTTTATACACAAGAATAAAATTTGCTCAATCAATTCTTCTTAGCTTTGAGTTACTGCCATTTAAATCCATCCACTCCTAAGCTACTTATCAAAAAGGGTTTTTATGGATTTTAATTTGATTTTTTGTCTCATTGCAAAAGAAGTTCGTCTTGGCGGATTTTTTCCCATACCACCCGTTATTCGTATTTAAAATAATTATATATTTATTAGAAACTGCGATAGCTTCAAAATTCCTACTTATTACAGCATAGATTCCAACTACAGAGCGGCTTTAATAGCAGTAGAAATCCAAATACATCATTTACTGTTATAAAGGGTAATGTATATCTGAAGAAGAGATGACATAAGGTTTTAAAAAGTGGGGTTCTTTGTATGGTATAGTTTTTTGTTTTCTTTTCATGACCAAAATGTCCCGTGTAGCCGTGAAATTTGCAATCTTATCAAAACGTAATCCTATATCTAAATATCTGATATTCATAAGCATTCCCGTTTACATTGCAATGAATTTACACTTGAGATATTAAGATGCGTTGAAGAAGGGGAGAGACAAAGGAACATAATTAAGTCTGGATTCATTTCAGCTCTAGCAATACGAATCGACAGCTATCTATAGTACTCAAAATTTTAACTATGTGGTGGCAAAAGATGTACAGAGCAAGGGCCAGCAAGTGGTAAACCATGCAGTCATTTAGGCAAGTCCTGTAAGGGGGTCCGGGACACATTTTTAAAAAAAATTCATTTATTGAGTTAAAATTTTGAATTTTTTTGTGATGGTAAACTATATAAGTTGTAAACAAAATCACTTAATAAAACTTCTCAAAATGTTTTTAAAAAATTTAAAAATTTAAAAATTAAAAAAAAGTGGGGTAAATTAAAATTGTTATAACTCGAAATATTATTTGTCGAATTTCAATTCTTTTTCATTTATTTAAACAGAAATATATAAGTTTTAGTTTTGATTCAGTATTTTTTTAAAGATTAATTTTTTAAAAAATTAATATTTATATTAAAATTTACAAAAAATATGATGTAACATATTTTTAAAAAATCATATTTTCAAAAGTAAATATTTTTTTCAAATTTGCTGAATTAAAATTAAAGTAAAATAGTTGACAAAGACATGTTTCAAGTTTCAACCATTTATCTTTAACGGTTTTTTACTTATAACAATTTAAAGACGAGAAATGGCGAAAAACCCATCAAGCAGAAAAACGCACTTACAGGTTTAAACAACGCTTGGCTACTATTAGAATGTTGCAAAAAAAAATAATAATTTCTCCTGATCTAATTAAGATAGAAACATGATTAAAACGTCATTTTAAGTGTAAAAGAAAACAGAAATTTTTAATGCAATAAATTTTTTTTCGAAAATTCGAACAATTTTGTGTCCTGGACCCCCTTAAGAGAAAATAGTGAAAATTATAAATACAGAGATGTATATTAGGATCCTTCCACCTGTAATCCTGGTGTCAAATGTTTACACACGTGACCAGCGGTTTCCGGTCCTTGTTGTAGGAGGTGTCGCTTCAGAAATTAAAAACATCTTTCCCAGATCACAGTCACTTTTCAGGGGGATTTTTAGCTTATTAGATATTAAAGAACAGGAGCAAGGCACATCATATGGAATAACTCGCATCGAATCAGGAATCCAGCATTACTTAGAATTATCCACAGTTTGAAAATTTGGGCAGCTCTGGATTTCGAAGAAAAAAAGTTTGAGCTGATACTGATGATTTTTCACGTATTCTTACTTTCTAGTCGAAGTTTGTTAAATAGTAGGTATTCTAAGTTTCTTTTTTCATTAAAAAAGAGTTTAAAAATATTAACCCTGTTTCTTAATTTATTATTAAAAAATAATGAACTTTTCATAAAGACTAGTGTTTAAACTTTTTAAAAAGTAAAGCACTTCGCTTTCTAAAGCCTCCGCTTATCTTTAGGTTAAAGCCTCCTCTGGCGTCTTTAGCTTTCATTGATTCTTTTTTTAACCCTAATGATAACTGAAAATGTTTTAGCCAAGAATCATCAGGAAATATCGTTGTCAGAATCGGAACTGTTATTTTTTAGCAATAAAATTGAAATAAATAAATTAAATTAATAAGTTTTTAATTAAATTCGTATGCAGGCTCTTCTTATAAAAATGTTTTTTTTTTAGAAAGCAAACTTTTTTTCCTGAATTTTTGCCTAAATTGTTTAGGATTTACTGTTAGACGTATTGTTAATTATCAGCTTTTTTTGTTCGGATCAGAGTCTGGAACAGAATGCATAGACCCAAATTTTCCAGTTGTTAAACATATCAGCAATTTCATGAAAATTAATCCCAATACATTTTGATCAAGCCTTGATACATACTACAATTACCTGAGTGTCAGCGGACTAGTTTAATTATGTGCTTTTACTACAATAAAAACAACGATAACATCAAATAGGAAATTACAAGATGGTAGTTAAACAAATTAGCGACTGGTTCACTGCTAATGACAAATTTACAGCGATTGTTTAGTGTTAGCGAGCATCTTTAACCCTTCAGCGGGTGCGTTCGTGTACCTAATGCAACATTTTCGTAATTTTGAATGGTTTGTTTTCACATGTAAGGTTTGAACGTTCTAAGCAGTTTCTATTTATAGCTACACCTTTTGTAATGCAGGTCTGATTTTCTGACCTTTGTATTCCTTTCCATTCATTGTTAGTCGTGATTTTACAGTGGTAAACCAGCGATTATACTGGACTACAATACGACAAAAGCAGGAGTTGATGTATTCGATCGAATGTGTAGCTATTACACGGTATCCCACATATCACGAAGATGGACAGTCTCATTGCTTTTTAAGTTTTTGGACATAATAGGAATAAATTTGCAAGTTGTCCATAGATCCAATAAACCAAGCAGTTTTGAAATAAGGCGATTGTATCTGCATTCTTCGGCCTTTAATTATAAATATATCTCAATATTATCGACATTTTATTTTTTGTCATAAAACACAGAATTATTATTTTCAATTTGAAAAAAAAGTTTATTACAAAAGGAATAATCAAGGTTGAAAAAGATGTTGCACTTTGTGCCACGCGCGCCTGCTGCTGTTTCAAAAATTGGCACGGCCGCTGAAGGGTTAAATGCCAGTTCACTGCAAAATGCACTTTGGACAAAATGCATTAAATAAGTTATAAGCATATAAGTCAGGAAAAAATGACGGTACTTCATCGTTATAAAGGATTTAATTTCAATTTCTCGGTCATAACCTCTGCCGCAGTAAAATTTATGTCTTTTGTAGTAAATCCTTTCCTGACAGCATTTGCCTCCTCTCTTGTTTGTCCAGTGAAGCTAAAATTACATAAATAAGCTACAGCAGCTATTAGAGTCAGAAGAAGAGAAAGGTAGGCGGCAACGGCATTGTGCGAATCTAATATTTATGTCCATGCAGTAAACAACGAAGTCAGTGCTTTGAAATAATTACTTGTTTTTGACTGTAAAGCAGTCTGTGGAGCTCTTACGGGCATTCTCATAATGTTTGGGGCTTTTAAGAAACAACTGCCATAGTTTTTCGCTTTCACTCTCTACCTCTTTATATTTAAATAACATTTCCCATATAAGAATTTCAGACAACTTTTTTTTATGGAAATATTCGCGTTTTCAAGGAAAAAAACATGTTTTTCATGTTTTTAGAGTTGAAACATGAGTAGTTTTGAACCAGGATGTTTATGAAATACTCCCTCACTGCAATAACGGGTAGATTTAACACAGCCCAACATGGTTATGATAAATTCATGTGATTGAGAGTTTCTCTCGACTGAGGTTTTACACCTGTATATTGACACTTGTGTATGAAGAATTCAATGAAATAACTCTGGATTCGTTAAATGCTCGAAATATTAAATTTTAAATCACAGATGTTTACCTTAATAAATGCATCATCCATTAATTTGCAACGTCGTTGAAATGGCATAAGTAAGAAGAGATGAAATCATGCAAAGAATGTTCAAAAGATTTGCATTATAAAAAATAGGAAAAAAAAGACGTTATTTGAAGATCTGCGGACGTGGAATGTGAGTAGACACTTGAGTCAGTATTGAAGATTTAGCAGGACTCTTAAGCAAAACGGTTGTACGTGTGAAGTATTCAAGGCCAGCAGATGCCACTGGTTAACTTGAGTGGGCTATCATTCAAAATCTCATGTTTCAGCTTCAGGCTTGTGGTCTGTAAATAATATCTGGATGTTCCAAATGAGCATGGGGCTATCCGACTTTTTAGCCTAACATATGAGCTAATACGTTTGTCTAATTAAAGATAAGACGAAATTACAAGGCTTAGTGTCATGGCCAATCACTGTACAATCTGCAGGAACAGATGCTTTGCTTTAACAGTTGCGAACATGGCTAAACGCCATTTGAGCTGAGGAAGATAATAAGTAGAAAATGATTAAGTAGAAAAGTAACTACTGTTGGCATACTAATGAGAAAGGACGGAAGTATAGGGAAGCAGCTGTATGAAAGCTTGGATCCTTAATTCACCGTCACGACTCATAATTACATTGGGGGAGGCAGAGTTATGATCAAGGACAACTTTTTACGGGAGGTTTACAAGACTTTGATGCTTGTGAATTCAATTTTTAAGTCTGGTTGACGAACATACCCACCAAGTTATATTCAGGACCCCTACTAACAGAGATGGACACGCGCCTTGAAGCATTAGGGCTCAGTTTTTAAATTTTTTACTAAAGTGAACTGAATCACTCACTTGATGGTTACAGGTTCTCATTCATTAAACTTTTTAATCTGTGAAAGTGTACTTTAAAGGCCTTCTCACATAGAATCCGTCAGCGTAAGCGTTACTCGCATTGAAATATATTTAACCAATTACAAACCGCCAAACGATTAACCAAGAAATTATTAAGGCCTATGATTGATTTAAAATATGTCAATACGAGTAACGCTAGCAGTGACTGATTCTATGTGAACAGGCCCTTAACTCGTCACCTGTAATATAGACTGAAGCTGAAACCAAAAAATAATTTTCTTGTTTAAAAAGAAATCGAAAGTTTTCATTTATTTCTTAAAAATGGCATTATTAAGCTTATTTTTATGACTGATGAATAATACTAGTATGAAGGCCACTGGAATGATATTCTAGTTAGTTGACATTTATGATGATATTCATACTAAATTTGATCCACTTCGTGAAACCAAAGCACGTTGCGAAAAAGAGATTAAAATTGTCATGATCAAATAAGGTGAATATATACACTGCTGGTCATTAAAATTGCAACACCAGAAAGGAGAGCAAATAACAAAAATTTGCTTATTGTACGTATACAGCATAGTAGGAAGAAAACATGATTAAATTTGTAGGAAATTTGGGGGTATACAGGGTCGAAATTAGTACACACAGTTGCCGCCTCTGGCAGCTAAAATGGCTCTTACCGGGTTAGGTATCGAGTCAAACTGGGCTTGGATGACAGATGCGGACAAGTCATTCCATGCTGCTTTAATTCTATGCCACACCTCATCAATCGTAGTGGCTGGAGAGTGGTGGCGGCAAGGCTGACTTGACAACATGTCTGTCCTCTCGAGCGTTAGTGGCGGGAGGCCGTTGAGATCCTGCATGGCGTTCAGTATGACCCTCCTGAACCCATCGATTCCATATTTGCATGACAGTCGTTGGATTCCGACCAATGCAGGTAGCAATATCGTGGAACGATAAACCGCACTCTCGATAAGCCATGATCCTGCCGCTATCAACTTTCGACCTGCGCTGGTAGCCGTTTCTCCTTCTTATACGAGGCATAACATGATCTTCTCACATACAAACAACACTCAAATGCGATTTACGAATGAGAAACCCGCTGCTTAACTTTCCTTTTATACAGAGTTCGAGATGTCGTTTCTTCCTCCTGCGTCGTTCGATTGCGCTTAAATGCTAATTATTTGATGCTACTTCAAATCTATGCCACACTTCATCAATCGTAGCGGCTGGAGAGCGGTGGCGGCCCAGTTTCTCAGCAACCCATGACCAGATGTTTTCAATGGGTGCCCCAGAATGGGTGCTCCAGCGGATCTGGAGAACGTGCTGCCCGGGGCAACAGTCGGCAACAATTCGAGGTGCCGTTTCTTCCTCCTGCGTCGTTCGATTGCGCTTAAATGATAATCGTTTGCACATCCCAGCATTTTCTTCCTTTCATGTGAATCTGACATTTGTATCATCTCTCCTTCATGGCGTTGCAATTTTATTGGCAAGCAGTGTAGTTTTTGTTCTAAATGTCGGGATTCCAAATTTAAAAATTAATCAACCATAATAAAATTCTCGTAACTGCCTTAAATTTCTCATTTATGACAATCTGTGTTAAGGAAGGATTTAAAGGAATTACACAAATGGAGTTTCAGCGCATCAAATTTGCATTCGCTGTTACAATACAGATCATCTACACTTGCCAGATCTTGATACGTAAAAGGTTAGTTGAAGCAAGTATCAAAGTACTCTTATATAATTCGTCATGCAAACAAGAAAATGATATGCATTCGATGATTAACAAAATTATAAAAGACAGCTTTTAAATGCCTCTTCATGGTAATTCAAGACCTAAATTTGGTGTTCATCATATTCTGGGTATTTTTTATGTACACTTTATGCTGGAGCAATAAATAGTCAAAGGTAAGAATAACTAAAACACGAGAGCAACGTATCAAAGTGTTTTTCACTAACCGTCAACTTGAGTGCTCTTAGAAAAACAATCAATGTATCTAATTTATGGATCTTAAATACGTAGCTCATAGTCCCCTCTAAAGGTAAGTTTCAAGTTTTTTGACTTAATAAAAATTAGGACTGAAAATTACTCGATCCAGTTTTTGTAAAAATAAAGTTTTTCATTTAATATATAGGAGATTGTGGTTTCCTTATTTCTAATGTTTATGAACTATTTCCTATCCTTACTTTTCGATTAGCAAGTTAATCGAATGTATCAAAATGTATAGAGTTTTCTAAACTTGAGGTGCCCTTATATGAATTGAAGTGACCCTCATATGTATTCAATTGAATACTCTAATGAATTAAATTCAAACACAGTTCTAAATTACTAAAAATGTTCATTTAAACATTTGCACATATAAATTTGCCGTTCAACATAAAGGATGCGTACTTCTGGTACGAGTTCAATACACATTTTTTGCAAGGAAATACAATTCAATATACTCACTAGTATACAATTCAATATACTCACTGCAAGAAAGATAGAATTGGAAATACTCACAGATACTTCGAAAGTCAGCCAGCAATGCTACTTCGTAAATTCTGGCCTCTTACCACTAAATAACTTTCGCCTAACAAGAACTCGCGTAGGTTTGAAGCAACCTAGCTATACACCTCGAGCGGCTGCTCGCAAAACTAAACTGTACACAAACCAGACTCTAGGCCTAGCTCCAGCTCGATACTCCTTCTCGTCAGCTCTACTCCTCCTTTCACCTCCTTTCTGTAATTTAGCTGCTCGGTATTTATACCAACAGCCTATGCTGCAATTAGCATAACTTAAGCGGCTTCTTTAAATTTATTCACTTAAAAGTTCGATTATCGTGAATCGAATCTTATGTAAACCTTACAAATGTTATGGAGGGTTAGTTTGGTTTGGAGCACTACTGTGAATTTTGGCTACGCGAGGGCTCATTAGACCGGGACCTACTGCTTGAAGCCGATTCCGAACGGCTACAAACGTCCATGCCAGGAGTGGGACTTGAACCCACAGGTACCGAAAGCAAGTGCACAAGATATTCGGACATCGTCCCATTATGGAGGAAAAGCAAATGTGCGAGAAAATAGCAGTGGCGCTGAAATATTGTTCAGTTTCCGGCAAATTATTGCAGAATTCTTTGATTACATTATTTACGAATAATTTATATACAGAAAAATAGATTCCGATAGCTACGAAATTTGAAATTTGGGAATTCTTCAGGACCATTTTCTATTTTTCTTCCAAAATTAACTTGGCGTAAATACTGAAATATCGTGCTATTTATCAAAAAAAATAAATAAATAAATTATGTATCAATAGTAGAGTTTTAATAATAATTAATAATTATTAAAACTCTACTATTTTTAATGGCTCTAGAACTCTACAAATTTTTAATGGCTATAGAAATGTTAGATATATTATGAAAGATAATTTCGAATGGCATGGCCGTGATTTTTATAATAGTAATATTTAATTTTAAATGTTATATTTAATTTTGGGAAGCTGTTTCGATCAAATGGAAATAATTCCGGTGATCATGTTAAATTTTCTCTCCGAAAAACATACAGTGGGCCAAACTGACATTCTATATACACTGCTGGCCACTGTAAATGCAACACCCTGAAGGAAACATGCAAATAACATAAAATTTACAACAGGCATTAGCGGAGGTGAGATATGCAAATGATTAGAATTTCAGCGCAGACGCACATCACGAGCGCCTGTGGCGCTACTTCAAAGCGCTATTTAAGGCTTGGAGATTTCGACGATATCAAGTTCGGCAAATGTGTTTTTCTTGTGGTTTTTTCAAAAAAACGATCAATTATGCCTCGTCGAAAACAGCGATCATCTTTTGATCAAGTATCCGAGTTCGACAGAGGAAGGATAGTGGCCCACCGAGATTGTGGATTATCTTTCAGGGAAATCGGTAGTCGTGTTGGACGAAACCAAACAACTGTAATGCGGATATGTGATCGTTGGATGCAGGAGGGTACGACGGACCGGCGTGTTCGATCGCATCCACCTCAGCGCACCACTTCACGTGATGATAGGCAAATTGTGCGCATGGCAGTGACGGATCGCTCAGTCACATCACGAACCATAGCACAACACATGCAGTCTGTAACGCATCATCCAGTGTCTGCGCGTACCATTCGACGCCGTATACAGCAGAGTGGTCTGTCCGCAAGACGTCCATTGCTTTGTCTACCCTTGACGCAGAACCACAGACGTCTCCGCCGCCAATGGTGCGATGAGAGAAGGATGTCGACGGCAGAATGGAATGAAATTGTCTTTACTGACGAGTCACGCTTCTGTCTGCAACACCACGATGGTCGCATTCGAGTCTGGAGACACCGTGAAGAGAGGATGCTGAACAACTGCGTTATGCACCGCCACACTGGTCCTGCACCAGGTATTATGGTATGGGGCGGTATTGGATATCACTCTCGCACACCTCTAGTACGCATTGCCGGTACTTTAAACAGCCAGCGCTACATCTCCGAGGTGTTGGAGCCAGTTGTCCTTCCTTACCTTCAGGGCTTGCCCACAGCCATATTTCACCAGGATAATGCGCGACCACACGTGGCACGCATTGTCCAACGGTTCTTCGTCAATCGCCAGATTGAATTGCTTCCCTGGCCGCCTCGCTCTCCGGATCTTTCGCCGATAGAAAACATGTGGTCCATGGTTGCTCTACGATTGACCCAGATTCCATCCCCAGCTGCCACAGTAGATCAACTTGGGCAACATGTGGAAGCTGCTTGGTCTGCTCTACCCCAAGAACTCATCCAAAGTCTCTTTGAATCAATGCCGAGGCGTGTGGCAGCGGTGATCTCCAACAATGGCGGCTACTCTGGCTACTGATTTTGGCAGGAACCACACTTCACAGAAGTCTATAAATTTAATCATTTGATACCTGGTCAACATGTTATCTACAAAATAAATTTTGTTGCGATATCTCTTGTCTTTCTTGGTGTTGCAATTTGGGTGACCAGCAGTGTATTTGAAATTTATCTTATACTAAAATTACCTAAAATGAAAACGTTATTTTTGGACAAAATCACTTGGTTAATGACACATCTCTCTATGTAAATCATTGTCAGTTACGACACAGACTATATATGTACCAAAACACCGAAAACTTTTTAGTGGTTACGGTGAATAAAATTTAACTCGCACACCTATACGCAAGTAATTGTAATCTCAATAAAATATCGTCCAAAACTTATGCAATATGCCTGTTCAATTCAATGTTTTAATTAATTTCAATTTACTGAGCGAAGAAACAGAAACTAAATTGAAATCATTTTTCAAATACAATCGTAATCCTTTCATTAATACAATATTTGAAACCTAAAATGAAATTCATACATCTTTGGAAAAAAGGCTTTTGAAAATCAAAAATGTCGAAAATTGATAATTTTTTAATATTTAGGGGATTAACAATCGATTTCCCTTATTAAAAGCGTTTGGTAATTTTTTAACCAGAGTATAAAAATAAGATGTTTTACCTTCTCCAACAAAGTATTATTTCAGTTTTTTTACTAATCTTCTATATTTTCGTACAGCACTTGCAATCTTCGAATTTCTTTTAAATTTTAATATTTTAATTTTGAGGGTTTTTCAAGGACTTTTCTGTATGGGCTCATTTTATATGAGTCAGTGTCGAGTATTTAAAGCTTTATGTTTAAGACTAGCTGATTACCCGTACTTTGCTACGGAGTACATTTAAATTAAATACAATGGTCAATGTATGCAACTAACGCCAAAAATCAAAAAAATATATTTATAATAAATACAATGGTCAATGTATGCAATTAATGCAATACAAAGCAAAAAATATATATTTATAAAAAAATCGTAATGGATATTTTTGTTGACAAAGTAATGTAGAAGAAAATATTCAAATTAAATCTAATTGAACATACTAGAGAATATAGTACAGTTAATATAATACAGTTTGAAGTACATTTCTTTTACTGTATTTTAATATTTTTTTGGATAATGTCCAATCGTCTGCCGCATTAGAAAGAAAAATAAATTCTGTCAATTTATTTCGTTGTTATGCGCGTGACGCAAAATTAATTTAAAGTGTCACAAAAGAAAAGAAACCACGTGATCAGTATTTAAGAAATTAAATTCTAAAAATTAAACTGTAAAAATTCACCAAAAATCATAAAATGAAGGTGAAGATTCGAAAAAGTTTTCATTTTAAAGAAATTTTTATGATCTTTCTCGTGATATAAATTTTATAAACCTCAGATTCACAGGGCAACAAAAAAAATTTTGTTTTTGGTGCCTAGGATTTTAGAACTGTTTTTAGCTATATTTGGGGCGCTGAAACTAAATATGAAATCAGTTTTTCTCTATCAGCTCTGCTTTTTTAGATACATCCATTTATTGATAAATATATCACAGATTTATCAATGTGTTTTTTCTATGAAATACACTCAAGTATGGGTGATTTAATCCTACTTATTAACCGTGTGCTGTCCAGTTAGTTCCATGAAAATCCGCTAAAATAAATAAGCATTGATTGTCCAGTAATTGTACTGACCTTTAACCCTCTGATGTCCGAAGACCCATTTTGCGACTTACCCCAAAACATCGTTTCGCACGAGAACGATTGTACTGAAATTTGTCAAAGTGGGGCGAGGCCCCACTAGCAGCATCAGGTCATAAAGTATGGCGGGGTGGTTCTAGATAATAAAAGAAGTTCGAACAGATAAGTTTCAACAGACATTTCAACTAGAGTTCACATTAGTTTGTTAGTTCTCGCATTGCAGGGTAGATCGAAGTAGACCTCGCGTGATATTTCTGTTTAGGAAAGAGTTGTTATACAAGTTTACCTAAAACGTACTGTTTTGTAGATTGTTATATTTGTGCTGTAGAGTGGAAATAAAATGAGTTCAAGTAGAAGAACTTGTGTAAATTATCCTGACGTGTTTTGCTACATATGCGGAGAATACACGTTAAAAGAAAACAGAAAAACTGTTAGTGACTTTTTAAAGAGAGCTTATCTTGGATACTTTGGTGTTAGGCTTGGTGATCAGGATAAAACCTGGGCACCGCATCTGGTCTGTAAAACTTGTACAGAACATTTACGACAGTGGACTACCGGGAAAAGGAAAAGTCTGAAATTTGGCGTACCGATGGTTTGGAGAGAACCCCAAAACCATTTCAATGACTGTTATTTCTGCTTAGTAAATATTAATGGAATCAATCGAAAAAAATCGTAGCAAATGGACTTGTCCTGATTTAGTCTCTGCAAGACGACCTGTTCCTCACTCAGAGGAAGTGTCGATCCCAACGTTTTACCAGCTACCAGAGCTCTGTGAGGACGAGTATTGTCCCTCTGATCACCCTTCTGATACCAATGAAGGTGATAGTGATTATGAGGGGATGTCATCAATTCCTGAAATTTTCAGACAGGATGAATTAAATGACCTCATCAGAGATCTCAACCTGTCAAAAAGAGATTCTGAATTACTGGCTTCTAGGTTGAACGACAAAAATTTACTGGAACAAGGAACCAACATTACCTCCTTTTATCGTACAAGAGAAAAGGATCTGCTGCCCTTCTTCTCTGAAGATGACAATCTTATATTTTGTCATGATCTTAGAGGACTCCTGGGAAAAATGGGTCTTGATGAATATTTTCCAGATGATTGGCGCCTATTTATTGACAGCTCAAAGCGAAGTTTGAAATGTGTCCTTCTACACAATGGGAAGAAATATAGTTCAATACGAATTGTTCACTCAACGAAAATGAAAGAAGAATATGACATCATAGCTTTGGTCTTGGAGAAGATAAAGTATTATGAACATCAATGGGTGATTTGTGTGGACTTAAAAATGGTAAACTTTCTCCTTGGGCAGCAAAGTGGCTACACCAAATATCCTTGCTTCGTGTGCCTCTGGGATAGCAGAGGCAAAACACACCACTGGGTTAGAAAAGAGTGGCATAAGAGAGAAAACATGGACGTTGGGGAAAAGAATGTCATTAACGACCCCTTAGTTGGACGAGAGAAAATCATCTTTCCTCCACTGCATATCAAGCTGGGCCTAATGAAACAGTTTGTAAAGGCTCTTGATAATAACGGATCATGCTTTGCATATATAGGGGAAAAAATGCCTAAGTTGAGTACGGAAAAAATTAAAGCAGGAATATTTGACGGCTCACAAGTAAGACAACTCATTAAGGATCCTGCCTTCGTAAATTCCATGAATGAGGCTGAGTTAAAAGCCTGGACTTCATTTGTTGCAGTTGTCAAAAATTTTCTGGGCAAACGCAAAGCTAAAAACTATGTTGAACTGGTAAACGTGATGCTAAACAGTTTCAGATCCCTTGGGTGTAACATGAGCATTAAGGTGCACTATTTACACAGCCACTTATACCGTTTTCCTGAAAATTTAGGAGACACCAGTGAGGAACAAGGTGAAAGATTTCACCAGGATATTAAAACTATGGAGGACCACTACCAAAGAAGATGGGATACGCACATGATGGCATATTACTGCTGGAGTTTAAAAAGGGACTGTTCCAAAATACATTCAAGAATGTCACGGAAAACAAGTTTCCGAAGTGTTCAGTGTCTAGTTGGTTTCATCAATGACTTTTTCCTCTTTCTTGCTCTTTGCAATTAGATAAGTACTACTGCAATATTCTCTATGATTTTTATGTTCCTTTAACATTTTTAAAAAATATAATAATAATAATAATAATAAATTTCGTGTTTATTTTTTTTATTTGATCCATGAATTTAACTTAAAATAGTGTAAAGCATATTTCCCTAAAATGTTATATCTTAGAAATCTGAGCTGCTAGGCAAAAACTAATGCCATATTTAAATTCAGGGCATCTAATTCATATGAAATCAGCTCCAAATACCCCGGCACCAAAACCACTGTTGACCAGTGTTATTATTTTAAATGCAAACTTTAAAGAATGTTACAAAAACAGCTTAAAAATTTAATTTTTAAAAAATATAAGAAGAATTTTTCAAAAATCTTCCTTAGTGCACCTCTACACTATAAGAAGAATCGCCATGCAAAATTTCAACTCTTTAGGTCCAGCGGTTTGGTCTGTGCGTAAGTATTCCAGATCTATATAGGCTAGCGGCTCCGGTTTATATTGGCACAAGTGTGGGAGTCCGAATTAGTCAGGTGCCCCCTCAATTTTGACCAAACATCCCCAGGGCACTTCCTGGGGAATCGTACCCTCTCTCACACTCTCTGAAATCCTACTTTCCGGTCTACGGATTAACGTGCCCATATCCGGCCTAGACATGGAGGAATTGAAGGGCGCTTGTCGGGATTCGATACGAGCATCCCCAGCGCCGATGCGCTAGCACTAGGCTACCTTGGGCCCTGGATAAGCTAGTGACCGGCCTAATTGAAGAAATAAAAAGTTTGTTACGTTTCGATTTTGTGTTTAGTATCAGGAAAATTTCAAAAACATAGAATGTCACTTTGGCCCACTCTATGTTATTCAGAGAGAAAGGTTATTATGATCGCCGAAATGATTTTCATTATATCGAAAGAGCTCCCCAAAAATAAATAATTGCAATGGTTCTAGGTCTTCCTTGTAAAATATCCGCATAAAGTTAAATAGTCCAGTCCAAACAATTATTTACAACTGTTATCGTATCAGGAATCGGTATCGCTTTCTCAACTACACTGCTGACAATTAAAATTGCAACACAATGAAGGAGGGATGATACAAACGTCAAATCAACATGAAAAGCATGATCATTCGACAAGTATCCGCAGCGTTACATTTTTTTTCAGATATTAAGGTCGGTGGCTGTGCTCTATCTTCGAGGTCTCGGAGAAATCATCTTTCAACAAGATAACGCAAGACCGCATGTTGTCCATCTTGTCCTGACCTACTTCGACACAGAGGGTGTTCGACTGTTGTCCTGGGCAGCACGTTCTCCAGATCTATCACCCATTGAAAACATCTAGTCATGGGTTGCTGAGAGACTAGGCCGCCACCGCTCTCCAGCCGCTACGATTGATGAAGTGTGGCATGGATTTGAAGTAGCATCATATAATTAGCATTTAAGCGCAATCGAACGACGCAGGAGGAAGAAACGGCATCTCGAACTCTGTATAAAAGGAAAGTTACGCAGCGGGTTTCTCATTCGTAAATCGCATTTGAATGTTGCTTGTTTGTGAGAAGGTCATGTTATGCCTCGTATAAGAAGGAAAAACGGCTACCAGCACAGGTCGAAAGTTGATAGCGGCAGGATCGTGGCCTATCGAGAGTGCGGTTTATCGTTCCGCGATCTTGCTACCTGCATTGGTCAGAATCCAACGACTGTCATTCGAATATGGAATCGATGGGTTCAGGAGGGTCATACTGAACGCCATGCAGGATCTCAACGGCCACCCGCCACTAACGTTCGAGAGGACAGACATGTTGTCAGGTCAGCATTGCCGCCACCACTCTCCAGCCACTACAATTGATGACGTGTGGCATATAATTGAAGCAGCATGGAATGACTTGCCCGTATCTGTCATCCGAGCCCAGTTCGACTCGATGCCTAACCGGGTTAGAGCCGTTTTAGCTGCCAGAGGCGGCAACTGTGAGTAGTATTTTCGGACCTGTATATCCCCGAATTGCCTACAAATTTAATCATGTTTTCTTCCTATTAAGCTGTATATGTACAATAAGCAAAGTTTTGTTATTCGCTTTCCATCCTGGTGTTGCAATTTAAAGGCCAGCAGTGTACTTCATAACTAAATAACGGGTTTAAAAAATCCACGGAAAGGAAGTAGTGATGAATACAGATGAAAAAACAGATAATATGCGTGGTATCAAGAAATGTTATAAATGGGCTTATAGTTTATTTTCTTTTTCAAAAGTGCAGTAAACACTGTGGTGGCACAATAAGATGATACCTTTGGTGGAGCTGTTCCCATTTTAGAAGCTATCTTCTTGTTATAGAGATGGGAGGAAAAGTCTATTACAAGCTATAGAGCGTTACAAGCTGCTAAGTTAGCGCAAAACTTAATTTCTATTGTTTATTATTTTACCTGGAACATTATTTTTCAATGTCATCGCGATGAAAGCCCAGAAGTAAATAAACCAGTCAAAGAATGAAAAGATGTTCCTATGGTTGATTGGTTTTCTGGTTAGAAGCGCTATATTCGTCTTTTGCAACTCAATAATCCATCGGAACTGTTTTTTTAGTTTTATTTGTAGGAGCACCCGAAGTTGAAAGTCATGAAATACCATAGTAATCAGGCTGGATCTCTTAAATAATATTAATTTAGAGACATTAGAAAACGCACGAGGGTATCTTATTTGTGTTTGCTTACATCTTTGGTGGTGGGCATTTTAAATTTTGTTTATACTGCAGTCTGTATTATTCTGAAACACTGTCTTACTGTTCGTCCTTTTTTTATGGTGAGGAGAGGGAGTTTTTTTTTTGTAAATACTGATTTTCAGGGTGATTTTATCTTTTTTACCAAGGGATCTTTTATCTTTTTAACAATTACGTTTAGTTCTAATTTAGCAATCCTCAGTAACTTTAAAATTAACTTTACCTACTTTCTCTAGCAGAGAGCGGGATAGACCCTTTAAAAAAGTGGACACTTTTCTTAGAGTTGTTTGATCCTGTAGCTCCAGAGGGGGTTTCCAATATCTTTACACACACACGCACACACAAAAAGAAAAACCCTGCATCTCAGGAGATGTTACGTTCATCCATTCTTCACTTTTGTCGACACTCTGCATAACACTATTTAAGTGTACGGAGTTTAAAAAGAAAATCAAAATTTGATGTTATTCTAAAATTTGGCGTATAGTTTTCAAATGTTTCCCCCTCTTGGTGGCACAAAATCCCCAGAAAAGAAATAATATACTATAAGGTAATTTTCTATCCCATACAAAAATATGAGTTATGATGTAAGAATGTCTTATAAATTGCTCGCTGAACAATGTGTACAATTAATAACTGGGAATTCTTGTAATCTACATTTCGGTCGATAAAAAATAAGCAGCGCCCAGTGTTGACAAATCAACATTCAACTCAATGGCTACGAACTACAACTGAATGTTATGCAAGATTTGAATAATTTGACAAACCAACGAAAAGAAAAATAATATTTAAGGTGACTGCGTAAGTTGAAAATGTCATTTTTTGACTATTTTGGTAATTTTTATTTTTTGCAAGAATCGCGGGATTCAATCTTTTCTCTTTTCAAAACCGTTTTGATTTTCATTCTACATCAATTAGTAGCAGAGTTATAGCTATTCTAAAAAACATCGTCTGCTACAAAATTGAAGTGACAAACAACTTTAAATGCCTTTTTCTCAGAAATATGTTTTTTAGCACAAATCTCTACCATTATCATGATATCTCACATAATAATGCATATAATTTGATAAAATTTTCAGGAAATATTTTAGATGCTATTGTTATTGAAATGACCTACAATAATGGATGTATAATGAATAGTTTTTTATTTGGGGTTGTTTTTATAAGGAAAGGAATGACGAATCGGGGAAAATTTTCATATTCGAACATAAAATTGTCTGTATTATTTTTGCATTTTAAAATATATCTTAGATTGTAGGTCATTTTGAAGATAATTGTCATATGTATCATGTGTGAGAAGCAAATTAAAATAGTAGCATCAGAATTTTGTGCAGAGGGATAGACGTTTTAGCTATATTTCATTAAAAATTTTCTTCAAATTGACAAATTTATAAAAAAGTATGGTATTTAGAGGTAAGTTTGTGTTAATTTTTTTAATTTTTAAGTGCTATTTTACCATAAAAGACCAAAACATCCTTAATTTTTTTTAAAAATTGGTTCCGAACGTAGGCAGTCACCTTAAATGTATTAAAACTGTTTAAGAATTTAGAAGTATTAATTACCGTAAAATCTCGAGTATAATACGCACTTTTTTTTCACATTTTAGTCCGCAAAAATAAGGGTGCGTATTATACTCGCGTAACAAAAAAAAAACGTAGTTTTAAACATTGGATAAACGAACGCACAACAGCTGTAAGATATTGTCGCAACACGGGTGCGTGCGCATCTGCACTCCGTGATTCATCCACCCGTTTACTAAACAGGTATTCCTTTTAAACAAACGGAACTCACAGTTCATATCGTCAAGTGAGTAAGATGATGGTGATATATATTACAACGGCAACAGTAATTTTGACATGGAAGCAACAACACTAGATGAGCTGTATTCGAGTGAAAGACTGGATTAAGACTGGTAATTTGACAGAATTGATTGTTTTGAATTAACAATTTAATTTTTTTTCTCATGAATTTGACGCTTTCGTTTCTTTTTATTACAAATTTTATTTATGTTAGTAAATAGTTGCGCAATTTTTAAATAAAATATTGAAAAGTTATGGGTGCGTATTATAGTCGAATTTTAATTTTTTCCGAAAATTTTGCGCAAAATCAAGAATGCGTATTATACTCGGGTGCGTATTATAGTCGAGATTTTACGGTATTCTAACAATTAGAGAATGATATATTTAATAAAAACAATGGATAAAACAGCTCTTAATATTTCTTTCATATCAAATATATCCTTTTTCTATTTTTGGCTCGTCTAAGTATGTAAGACATTCCCTAGTGACTCTTAGCACTGTTAATCTTGACCAATCGCGGTTACATAGTATCAACTGTTACTTTCAGCTAATATGAACATATTCCGGGAGAGTTTCAGTCATTTGTTGCTTGCAGCAGGATGACGAGTTACTCCCTGAAGAAAAGAAGCTGCTATTGCTTTACGGGATGACGGATTTTTTACTCGTCGTATTACTTATTAAGAATCTTGAAATCAGTGAGTAGGTCTTTTTTCTGAACTCAAGAATATTAACTATGCTTCAGTTGATAGAGAAAAAAGAAAACGAGTCTCTGCGCTGTAACAGGATTGATTTTGAAGAGCATATATACAAATTTATACTTTAAGCATTATATAAAAATTTATACTTTAAGTATTACTCAATCAGAGTGACCCTTTCGCTTGATGGCCAAATATAAACTTATAGAGTTTAGCTCACTTCTACCCAGACTTGGGTGTATATAATTTGAAGTGGCACTCTAAATGAATTTGATACAAACACAGTTTATACATGAAACAATGTTTATTGAATTCGTTGCACATATAGAATTTGCTTTTACAGCAATAAGCATACGTACTACTTGTACGGAATATATATATTAGCATTCAATAAAAATACACTTTGCCATACTCACAAACCAGCAGAGAGTCAAACCAGCAGTACTGCCACGTAAACTTTGGGCCCCCTAAGCACTAGCGCAGGATAACACCTGAAGCTGCTTAACTCGTAGCTCCCTCTCGCTTATCTGTCAACTTTAACAACCTTCTTCAACCTCTGTATTAATCAAGCTGCTTGGTATTTATACCAAGCGCGTATGCCGAAATTAGCATATCTCAAGCAGCTTCTTTAATTCATTCACTCAAAAGTACGATTCTTGTGAATCGAATCTTATGTATACCTTACAAACTTTTTTTGTATTCGGTTCTATTGCTGTGAGGGATAGCAGAAGATCACCTCTGTCCATTACGTTAAAGCGATCCCGCGTTTGGATGAGTAATTCATAATTTACAACGACCCCAGCTTTCGCCAGTACGCCTTGTTCAAACTGACGACCGGAAGCTACAGAGCAATACCTGAACACGCAGCCGAGGGTTAATTTCCCCAGTTCGGTGACTTTTTTCATTCATGTAGGGCCCGATGATGCCGGACAAACAGTACAGATCTGTCATCCACTCAAGGCATCCCAAGCCCCCAGTTTGGATGACTGAATAACTCACCCGACTGAATCCTGACCGAGTAAAAAGTGGGAAATGCCTTGAAAAACAGTTTTACTTTATTCAAAAGCTGTGGGAAATTATTCAATATTGTACTCTTTATCCGCAAATGGTGTTTTTCTCGACTGACAACTAATAACTTTGTCTGCTGTGTTGCTCAGCAGCTCTATGGGCGCTTCATTCAAAGAAATATCAACGTCGGCAGCAAATGGATCAGCTACCCAAGCCGGAATATCCATGCCAGCAGATCTCACAAACCACCTTAACCCCTTAGCGGGCGCGCCCGTGTACAGAGTGCAACATTTTCGGAATTTTGAATGGTTTGTTTTCACATGTAAGGTTAGAATGTTCTAAGCAGTTTCTATTTATAGCTACACCCTTTCTAACGCAGGTCCGATTTTCCGACCCTTGTATTCCTTTCCATTCATTGTTAGTCGTGATTTAACCGTGGTAAACCAGCAATTATACTGGATTACAATACGACAAAAGCAGGAGCTGATGTTTTCGATCGAATGTGCAGCTATTACACGGTATCCCACATATCACGAAGATGGACAAGTCTCATTGCTTTTTAAGTTTTTGGACATAATAGGAATAAATTCGCAAGTTGTCCATAGATCCAATAAACCAATCAGTTTTGATATAAGGCTATTGTATCTGCATTCTTCCGCTTTCAATTATAAATATATCCCAATATTATCAACATTTTATATCTTGTCATAAAAAGCTTAATTATTATTTTCAATTTAAAAAAAAGTTTATTCCAAAAGAAATAATCAAGGTTGAAAGAAACGTTGCACTTTATGCCCCGCGCGCCTGCTGGTGTTCCAAAAATTGGCACGCCCGCTGAAGGGTTAAATATCACGATAATGCTGCTTCAAATTATCCACTTACAGAATGATTTCATCACCTTTTACTTCATCACTAACTACTACCAAAGAGGAAAACTGGGCGTATTCAATTTCTGTATAATACCAAAATCTGTATAATACTCTATGATGCCTCTGTGATAACCCAAAGCTCTGTGATAACCTATCCCCTAAAATAACCTAAGGCCCCCCCCAGGGGGCCATATAGTCCACGGCTGAGAAAAGCTGGGATAGAGGGCACAGTATACCAGTCAGGAACATGCTGGAGGGATTATTTTATGCTAACACAAAATTCATTTTGTATACAGTAATACCCCGAGTTACGTGATTTTATCAATTTTCCCTTTTTTAAATCTTGCAATGAAATTTCCCAAAAAAACTTTAAATGCTGTCTGGAAGAAACTTTGTCCAATATTTTTTAAAAACGAGACGGAAACAAAGCCTGAAACTGATCATATTGCTCGTGTGATAAAAGAAGTTGTCGATCTTGCCAGGCAATTAGATATGGAAGTCGACGGAGATGATGTGAACGAGCTGTTGGACTCTCATCTTGAGGATCTGACAGTCGATGATATCATAGACATGTGCGACCAATGCATCATTGAAGAATCCGACGCTTCAGACCCAATTCCACAGGAAAACTTATGACAATTATAAACTTACAGATGGTCTCGGCGCAATTGAGAAAGGGTTACAGATTTTTGAGAATGTAGACTGTAATAAAGATCGCGCGATCACGACTAGGCAAGGAATAAAAAAAAAGTTGGTCCGCTATGAGAAATTCTTCGAAAAAAAGGGCGTTAATACGGCAGACTACTTTATTGGATTTTTTAAAACCATCAACATATTTGTTTTAATGTCTTGCAAATATGTAGAATATTAATATGTAATATAATGTTTTAATTTTAATACAATATTTTCCCTTTAAACTGGTGTTTTTGTAAGTTCTTGGTCCCAATTAGACAACATATATATGTATTTATATGCAAAGTTGTACCCCGATTTACGCGAATTCGACTTAGGGCCTGTTCACATAGGAGTCCGTTGCGTTGCTTTAAGGAAAAGATGACGTTGAGACGAAAATAAACCAATCATAGGCGTTAAAAATTTCATTGCTAATCGTTTGGAGGCATATGATTGGTTTATTTTCGTCTCAACGTCATCTTTTCCTTAACTCAACGCAACGGACTCCTATGTGAACAGGCCCTTACACCAGGGGTTCTCAAAGAGTGTGCCGCGAAGCGCCCATAAAAAACCTCCGTGATTTTTAAACACAGGTTGTATTAATTTATTAATGTTCTTACCAATTACTTCTCTAATTTCTTCTTCACAGTCGTACAAATATGAAATATATAATTTATGCATAATATATATAATAATAAATAATATACCCCTCATAAATATATGACGCAGGTGCCGTGGAAAAAATTCGAATTCTCTTAAGGGTGCCACAACTTGGCTAAGTTTGCGAACCCCTGACTTACACCATCTTCCGTCGGTCCCACCTATAGCGTAACTTCGGGGTATTACTGTATATCAAAAAGAAATACATTACATATCTTACTAGTTTAAAATAACTATGCTAAAAAGAGTAAAAGGTTAATATTTCGTAATAAAAAATGAGTTGATATAGAAACTAAAATTAATTGCTTTTATTTCCATGCATCAACAAACAATTCACAATCTAAAAAAAATAACGTGTCTTGGAAGTACAAACAACATGTTTGAGTAAAATCTTTAAAAGATTTACATACATGATCAGAAGTAAAATATACAGTTTATTAATTTTAATAACCTATCATGCAAGATAGTCACTTTTTTCTATTATATACTTCAAGTAGCGTACCAACGCCTTGAGGTGGGGGCAATTGATAAGGGCCCAGTAGTCAAAAGGGCGGCGAACAGTGTACACGAAAAATGTATATCTCGGGGGACTATAGATGTCGCCATGAAAATGTGCGGAGCTATGGACTTGCGAAAGGCGTGTAAAAATAAAGTACGCCTCTGTATAGTGAATCTGTCATTTGAAAAATGTCAGTGTTTTAGATTAGAGAATGCTCTCACCTTTATATATATTTATAAAGTAAAAAAAAAAATGCTTCTTTCAATATTTAAAAAGATAAGTACATAACTATTACAGTTCTCAATATAATAAATTGATTAAAGTGTGTATGTTTGTATATCTATACATACTAGCTGAAAATACGGACTTCGCCATGGAGTACATTCAAATTAAATACAATGGTCAATGTATGCAATTAATGCCAAAAAAAATAAATATGTATATATTTATAATAAATGCGATGATCAATGTATACAATTGATGTAAATATATATATATATATATATATATATATATATATATATAAATCGTAAGGGATATTTTTAAAGACAATATAATGTAAATGAAAATATTCAAATTACATCTAATAGGACATACTAAAGAATATAGTACAGTTAATATATTATAGTTTGAGGAATATGTCTTTTGCTGTATTTTAATATTTTTTTGGATAATGTCCAATCGTCTGCCGCATTAGCGAGGGAAAAAATATTTTTTTGTCTATTTAGTTGTTGTGCACGTGACGATAAATTTATTTAAAGTACCAGAAAAAGAAATCACGTGATCAGCATTTAATAAATTAAATTCTAAAAATTAATGTTTAAAAATTCACCAAAAATTAGAAAATGGAGGTAAAGATTCGAAAAAGATTTCATTTTAAAGGAACTTTTAGGATCTTCCTCGTGATATAAATTTTATAACCCTCAAACTATTATTTTAAATGCAAACTTAAAAAAAGTTACAAAAGCAGCTTAAAAATTTAATTTAAAAAAATCTATGAAGAATTTTTCAAAAATCTTTCTTAGTGCACCCCTACACCATAAGAAGAATCGCCATGCAAAATTTCAGCCCTTTAGGTCCAGCGGTTTGGTCTGTGTGTTGTATGTCAGTCAGTCAATCAGTCAGTCAGTTACGGAACTGTTTTATATATATAGATAATGTAACTTAATAAATGGTTCGCAATATTGTCAAGACTGCCTCAAGATTTTTAATATTACTTTCTATTTTTGTTCCTATTTTCGTTAATAAATTTAATCACTAGATGGCAGCACATTATTATACATTAAAAATGAGAGCAAAGAGTCATTGAAATAGATATGTCGTTCTTTCCTATTGTATATTTCTTGAAGAAATTTGTTTAGAGGTGTACTCACAGACTTCTACATAGTTTTCATCGATTCATGTATAATTAAGGTATAGTAAGCGGCTTAAATCCGCTTTCATGAAGACTGTATAGAAAAATGACTGCAACATAATATATAACGGTATTTATAATTTAGAATAATGAGGAATATTTCTCATTAAAAACTTTATTTTCACTGTCGTGATTAATTCCAGTAATATTACTGAAATTAATCAGGACAGTAAAAATTTCCAATGTTTATACGAAGACTGAATTGATCGCCCTTCCAGCGTTGCAAGGGGATGGAAACCCAATGAGGTTCGGCGTACGACCTCGTAGCCGGTTTCCCCCTCTCCCACAGGGCCCGATTTAGAAAATTCTTGACTATAGGCACAACTCGGGATGCCCCCCCCCCCCCTTAAACTGATGTGGGCGTAAAATTTCCAAAATTGACACACACACACAGAAAAAAAATAATCATGAATCATTGTGGAAGTACCATTTTACCAAGAATTGGCTATTTGAAGCATAGAAGCCTAGAACATTATAAAATAACAAAAAGCAATACAACATATTAACTTCATCATTGAAACACCAATACAATGCAACCTCAAAAACTTATTAATCCCTTATAAGCACTATAACATACATATGATGAACTATACATATAACTATACGTATGATGAACCAATCAATCAATCAAATTTGAAAGGATATATGAAAAAAAAAATTGCTATTATAAAAAAGTAAAAAAAAAAAAAAAAAAAAGAATTCAGAATTTTTTCTTTTTTTTCCTTTTAAAATGAAAATTTTTTTGGGGCCCCCAACATTCGGGGCTCCTAGGCCCGGGCCTAATGGAAAATCAGGGCCTGCCTCTCCACGTCCCCGACTTACATGCTCTACAGCAATTTTTTGCCGTATAGATTTACTGTTAGTTTATAAAATGAAGTTAAATATGCAGAAATACATACTTGGGGGATCATGGTACAATAGTAATAAATTTTCTCCTAAAATAAGCTCTGAGTGACATATTATTTGATGTGATTATACAGAAAAATTTATTATTTTCTAGAGTAGAATACTAGTTTGAATTCCTGAGTTTCCCTCTATTCTACCGATAACATATTACTGTAAGACTATTTCAATGTTGTAAATATACGAGAGTGTGGGGACAATTGAGTTGCGTACATTTTTCGATTCATTTGGAAAAGAAATTCCGAGTTCAAAGAGCTGTTCCCGAAGTCAAAGAATCGTTTCGCTAGCCTATTTTCAGAATAATATACGCGTATTAAAAAAATAAGAGCTTTACACTGTTAATACTGCATGACATATTGTAATTGAAAGGAAAATGGAAAAAGGTTTTTATAACAATTAAATGTCATTTGACAGGAAATTGAATTCATTAGAGTGATTTCGTTTCTACAGTTTTATTGGATCTTGTTTTTTTTTATATAATTATTCTGGTAACGAATAATTGATTTCCCGAAAAAAGTATACGAACATACCCATATATTTTGAGATACATTTCATCAAAACTCATCAAGACTTTAAAAACTCCTACTCCAGAATTAGTTAGTACAAATTAAGACGACCTATAATTTTGAAATTAGAAATGTATCAATGTATCGAGCAAAACAAGTTATAATTCGTCAGAATTTTGCTGCTCAATTTTAGTTTATTATGATATATATTATTTTAAAACTATTATCAGAGTTCGCCAATAAAGACATTACTTTGAAAAAGAAATGCTTTCCCCCCCCCCCCCTCCGTGTAATAATTCCCCTAAAGGCAGGCCTTGATTTTCCATTTCCGAATGTTGGGAGACCCTTTTTTTTTTTTTTTTTTTTTTTTTTTTTTTTGAAGAAAAGAAAGAAAAAATTCCCAATTCAATTTTTTTCATTTTACCCTTTTTAACAGCAATTTTTTAAAAATTTTTTTTAAAGAAAAGAAAAAAAAAATTCCCAATTCAATTTTTTTAATTTTACCCTTTTTAATAGCAATTTTTTTTTTCTTTTTTTAAAGAAAAGAAAGAAAAAATTCCCAATTAATTTTTTTTAATTTTATCCTTTTTAATAGCAATTTTTTGTATATATCCTTTCAAATTTGATTGATTGGCTCATCATAAGTATAGTTATATGTTTAGTTCATCATGTGTATGTTATAGTGTATATAAGGGATTAATAAGTGTTTCTGGTTGCATTGTATTGGTGTTTAATCATGAAGTTAATATGTTGTATTGATTTTTGGTATTTGATAATGTTCTAGGCTTCTACGCTTGAAATATCCAATGCTTAGTAAAATGGTACTTTCACAATGATTCATGATTATTTTTTTGTGTGTGTCAATTTTGGAAATTTTACGCCCACCTCAGTGTTAGGGGGCCCCCATTCCGAGTTGGGCCTATAGTCCAGAATTTTCTAAATCGGGCCCTGCCTAAAAGAACACCTCCATTCTCAGGCCCGGACTTAGAGACCCAGGGCCCCTAGGCACTTGACATTTGGGCCCCCCACCATCTCGAAGCTATTTTGTAAATTTAGCAAATTAAATGCACTAGTGCAGAACATATAATTTTTAATCGACTTTAATGACTTTAATAAACATCAGAATAATACAGATTATGTTACTATAGTTACGTTATGCTATAAAATTTACAGAATCATACGACGAAATTTGTTGCGCGCAGAGCTGTAAGTTATATTATGAGCGCCCTGTTTTGGCAAAATGTAGTAAAAATATTCATTATAATATTATTTTCGATAAAGCTTTTTGATAAGGCAAGCCAGGATTTTGAGCTAATGTAAAGCCACCGGGGCCCCTAGGCTGGCTAGGCTCCTAGGCCAGGGCCTTGTAGGCCTAGGCAGAAACCCGGCACTGTCCATTCTACGAAATTAAGAAATTTGCAATATAGTTTTCTCGGAGTTTCACTAAAGTTTCCGCTATCACTCTAGAGATCATAGCTTGCCTGCTTTAGACCCTAGGGCCGCGGTTTCCAACCTGTGAGGCTCCAAAATTTTTTAATAAAATATCAATGTTCATACCATAATATCTATAAAGAAACGAATAAACCATAATATCTATAAATAGACGAATTTGAGTTGAAAAACCTTCGAAAAAGAAAAATTGATAGAATTGTCATGCGATAGCTCACTCAAGCAAAAGTTTCAAAGTGAAATCATAATTCAATTTTGGATGAATCTTAGTGGAGAGTATGAATCTTTGTATTGTAAAGCATTGCAAGTGCTTCTACCGTTTGTAACGTCTTATTTATGCGACACGGGCTTTTCGGCAGTGGCTGCAATGAAAACCAAATATCGAACCAGGTTGATAGTCGAAAAAGAGTTGCGAGCGACACTCTCCAAATTGCCCTCAAGATTTGATAAACTTTGATCCAATAAACAACAACGACCCTCGCATTAAATTTTGATGCGTTAGATATAGTTTAATGAGTAATTTAATATAAAAATAAATATGCATGTTCGTATTGTTATAGGAAAATCTTGTTATTATTCTGTTAATTGTAGTTTTCATTATTTGTAATAAAGTTATTATTATTTAAAGCGTGTCTATATTATTATATATATATAATAGCCCTTGTCTCTGTATAACACTTCCGGGCTGTACTCATCTTTCAGTTGAAGCCCTCGGTAAACAAAATGCCGGTTAGGCTTAATTTCAGTTTCAGATGTGGATCAGAATTTTTTCTTACCTAAAAACTAATATCTTCTCCATCAAATCACGTTTGTTCAGCCTATTTTTCTATAAAACATTCAGAACTAAAAAAAATTGGATGTTTTTAGCTGTATATTTAACAGTTTTTAAAAATCTGTTTACTTTTGCGATGAATTCTGAATGTAAGCAAACTTGAATGTGAATGAATCAAGTAGCTCAAGTATTCATATCGCGTAGTGAGTTGTAAAAAACTGGATGGCAGTCTACTACTCCAATCGCATGAAAAACTAAATAAATAAAAAGTAATGAAAGGGTTTGCTTTTACAAGGTGTGGATTAAATGCAATATTGTTAGATAATTCGGGATATTTTTTAACTTTCATATACTTTTTTCCATTATGACGTCATTATTATTATGACGTCATAATGGAAAAATATTAGTATTATGACGTCAAAATGACGGGTTACCTTCCAGTTATATATATTAAGGGCCTGTTCACATAGGAGTCCGTTGCGTAGCGTTAAGGGAAAGATGACGTTGAGACAAAAATAAACCAATCATAGGCGTTAAAAATTTCATTGCTAATCGTTTGGAGGCCTATGATAGGTTTATTTTCGTTTCAACGTCATCTTTTTCTTAACGCAACGCATCGGACTCCTATGCGAACAGGCCCTTAGAGATAGGGAGGCGTAGTAGCAGAAAGGTTGGAAACTGCTGCCCTAGGGGATCCCTTGTCTGCCTTATACAACAATTTTAGTCTAACTCGACGATTCGTTACCAGCATCAAGAAATACAGAACGAATCAAGTATTCAGTTTTGAGTCCGAATTTTTTTGGTATCAAACTCCTTGTTTATATACTGATTTCGGATTTTAAAGTTCTTGTAAGAAATTCTCTGCTTTGTTAACCGAATCCCTTCTACTATTTCCACTATTTTTTTTTCTATTGGGAATTCACGAAGGAACATTTATATTTTTAATGTGTTTCAAATAGGTGATATTTCAATTCTGAGTTCACTTCCTTTCATCTTCAAAGCGCTACATTTGATAAAAATTTTACATTAGTAAGCGTTGTTCTCTTTAGTCCCAGATCAAGTGAATTGCAAAATCTGGTTCTGCCTTCATTATTCATATTTAACATTTTCTTGTTATTTGAGCTTTAAGTTCTTTCGATAAAAGGTTTAGGTAACATACGAGGCGAAAAAATTAGCTTGGTTTTTATTTGGAAAACGATAAACATTAGTTCAGGTTTGATATTACTATCCTATCCTCAATATCTCATGCTAAATCTTTATCACAGGAAAATCGTTAAATGTGTCGTTAGTGACCCGGTGAGATAATAATAACAACTTTAAACAAAAACACTAATGATTGAAAAGAACCATTTTGCTTCTCTGTTTTGACGTAGTATTGAACAACTTGTTGGGGAGTTGGTGTTTTCTGCCAAACACAAATTCTAACTACATGTCTCCTTGAAATACGCGCCGATCGTCTGTACAGGGTGTTTGTTCACAGTTCGGACCATCCTTATACCCCCATCACGTGTAGATGTGAACATTACTTGTTAGGTTTGATAAAGTAGCGTTTTGGGGATTTAGAAATTTATGGATAACTGTGAAAACGCAGAACAAGATACTGATGCACATCTCGCCTTAAAACTACCTAAGAAATTAAACAGCTGTTGAATTAATACGCACTCGTTCATATTTTACTCTCCATCAGTTTTATGGGCGTTCTCAGGGCCGGCGACAGGGGGGGGGGACAAAGGGGGCAAATGCACAGGGGCCCGGGCTGGCAGGGGACCCGGTTAAATAAGAGTTGACTAAAAAAATGTATACAATGTTCAAATATTGAGTGGAGAGGGGGGCCCGCTGTATTATTTTGCCCCGGGCCCTGGCTCATTTGACGGCAGCCCTGGGCGCTCTACAAAAGGATCAATGTCTTCCAACTGCAGCGTAAAGACGATACCCACTGGAACGACACTGGTGCCCTGAAATGAATTTCTTTTCCTGATACCATGAATCTGTCCACAGTTTTGGACAGTTATGAGCAGCTGATGTATTAGTGGTTTGGAGAAGGGCCTTATTTCGGCTCCATACCATTCTCCGCCGGTTGTTACGGAGTTATTTGAGGGCATGGGTTGGATGATGAATATATAAGCTCTGAATGTCGATATGAATGGGGAGCAATATCTTTGGGATTTGGGTCCTAGGTGTTCTAGTATTATCCCGTTGGTTTTCGGCGCCGAGATTGCTCGGTTCGAATCCCGACAAGCACCATTATCGGGATCGACCATCCTTCGAGTCTCGGCCGGATATGGGCACGTTCAATCTCTAGGCCGGAAAGTCCTTCCGTGGGACGGTAGGGGCATGGAGGGGGGTACGAGCCCATCAGATGTTGGCCCTGGGGTTGCGTTGGTCTAAATTACGTTGGTCACATATTAGGGGCCGCTTATTTGCGGTGGCCGCAAGGATTCAATCCCGAAAGGCCTTAGTTGCTATGTCGGGACCTGCCTGGTGCATTGGAAGCTTTGGAATACCATTGGTATGATAATAAGCGGTTACAAAGACTGCTCGGAGAAACAAACCTGATACGTTGCCATAGTTAAAGATGAAATGGACGGAGTTTTCCTCTAACTTTTACAAAAACGTTACAGTGTATGCCACCGAAACATTTCAAGCTGAAAACATAGAAGGTCTGTGTCAAGCTGAGCTGATTTCGTTAACTCCAGCTCAATCTGCTTAGGGGATAATAAATATTACCCCCTTATCAAATTAAGACAAAAATTACACGAGACAAGTCACAATCTGCTGTGTTACAAGCATCTTTAGTATTGCAGCGAATTGTGCTCTACATAGCTATAAGGTTATTTAATTGCCTTGTCTGAATAACTCTTTTGACAAACGCGGTTGCGTATCGGCCGTCAACTCCACTGTCGTGGTTTCACAATATGGTATCTATTTCTATCACAAAAACAATATTTCAACTGGCAATTTTTAATTTTTTGTAAAGATTCCAACCATTCGGCTTAAAATATGTTGAACACTTTCTCCTTCATGTGCTTCGTCACAAAATCTCTGTGGTGGGCTTGATTCGGCTAGACACTTTGAAGAGGTTCCAGGTTTGATTTCTGTGTTGAGACGAAATCTATTTAAAATGGGTCGTGTTTATCTGAAGCTGAAGAACAATAAATGTGACGACTTTCTAAGAGGTTATTATTATAAGCTGGAATGGGGATGAGCTGTGGGAAACTTAAGGTTATCAAATTTGAGAGGTTATCAAATTTGAGAGGAGGTACGTGACATGTTCGTCTCTGTGATCCCGAATAATAAATAATAAACACATTTTTTATAATATATCTCATGGGTTTTGAAGGTTTAAAAACAGACATATTGCGTTTGTATAATATTTTACACTGCAATTTTCAGAAGTAGGTATTGTAAGGTGCCCTTAAGTCGTGCATTATCCCTTAAGTAGCCGTGATGGAAACGGCTTGTCAACAGATAATCACTTTATCATGATAATTTTCAATCGTTTCTTTCCCTCCCGAGTTTTTTTTTCTGATATAAAACCTATAAATGTACATTAACACTTAAATATTGACAAATATTATTTAAAAATTTAAATGAATAGAGGAATACTAATGCAACTAAAAAAGGAAGAAAAATCGCATGAGGTTGATGAATCTGATGAATTTTATAATATGCATTTATCGGTAGTTTAATTACTTGATATCTCAGCAACGACTAATGAAGGAAAATAAATACAGCATTAAATAAAGACTAAAGGCACATTTTCTTACGGTGTCAATACAGATAATATGTCTATACAGACATAGATTTGAACTCTAAAATCAATCTTCCGATTCATGAGACACACATAAGCCAAACATTTATCTAACAAAGTTAGAAGAAGAAAAGCAAATCATGGAACAAGAATAGATTATTTTTAAGACTGTCATGCTCAAAGGTGAGAATATGTGGGTGCAATTTGCTTGGTAAAATCAATTTTCCTCTCAGTATTGAATTTTGACAGAAACCTAAATTGTCGCTGTCTACTGCTACAATATTAAAATTGTTCTTTTGATTTTGAAAAAAAAAAACCTATTTTTTTTTTAATGTTTAATTATTATTATTTTTTTAAAGAGGTGTATAAATTTAAAGATAATGCAAGCTATAGGATTGAAAAATAAGCAATTACTAATCCGAGATTAGTAAATACTGAGAGGAAAGTTCTGTATATCTGCGAGGTCAGTTGATACACCACCTTAACTATTCATAATAGATGGGTGATTTGTCTGAAATACGATTTTACTCAATTTAGGAAGTTAATTATTGTAAGGGATCTTAGAATCGAGAAAATCTGGTGAAATTTGCTTTCGAAGTTCCATCCGATGTCCACTTTTCTTGTGGCTCGTGGGAAATGACCTGGAGGTAATTAGTCCAGCTTCCCAACCAAGACCTGCCATAAAAGGGAGCGGCACCCCTGCAGGTAGCACGTTTTTGTTCATTTGGAGGAATCCTATTACGTGAGACTTCTTGGCGGCAACACAGCTTTCTCCTGTTTGGGATTGTGTCAGTCGAGAGAAAGTAAGGAACTTCTCGCAGTCGATGCAATCGTGGAATTTCGAATTTTCCTGTAAAGAGCTGCAGAGGTTCGTTAAAAATAATGAGACATAAAATGCCGCAGCAACTCCCTCCCATCTCTGAAGTGGAATCACTATATTTTAAAATTTCTCGGAAGATTTGCAACCAGGTGTTGTTTGGACAGTCAGAAAATGCGGAGATATCGTGGAAAGTCGATTCAAAATATGATATTAAGAGGTCAGTTGTTTCAATTTTATGTAGTACTAGCTGAAAACTCGCACTTCGCTACGGAGTACATTCGAATTAAATACAACGGTCAATGTATGCAATTAATGCCAAAAAGAAAATAAATAAATATATATATATATATATATATATATATATATATATATATATATATTTATAATAAATACGACGATCAATGTATGCAATTGATGTAAAAAAAAAACAAAAAAAAATATTTATAAAAAAATCGTAAGGTATATTTTTATAGACAAAATAATAGAGAAGAAAATATTCAAATTAAATGTAATAGGACATACTAAAGAATATAGTACAGTTAATATAGTACAGTTTGAGGAACATAATATCTTTAATATTTTTTATTTTAATATTTTTTAGTATTTTAATATTTTTTTGGATAATGTCCAATCGTCTGCCGCATTAGCAAGAAAAAAAAATTTTTTTTTTTGTCTATTTAATTGTTATGCACGTGACGATAAATTTATTTAAAGTACCAGAAAAAGAAATCACATGATCAGCATTTAATAAATTAAATTTTAAAAATTAATCTTTAAAAATTCCCCAAAAATCAGAAAATGGAGGTAAAGATTCGAAAAAAATGTCATTTTAAAGGAATTTTTATGATCTTTCTCGTGATATAAATTTTATAACCCTCAAATTATTATTTTTAATGCAAACTAAAAAAAAGTTACTAAAACAGCTTAAAAATTTAATTTTAAAAAATCCAAGAAGAATTTTTCAAAAATCTTTCTTAGTGCACCCCTACACTATAAGAAGAATCGCCATGCAAAATTTCAACCCTTTAGGTCCAGCGGTTTGGTCTGTGCGTTGTATGTCAGTCACGGAACTGTTTTATATATATAGATTGATGATAGTTATATGCTATAAGTCGTTATTTAAAAAGTTCCAAAAGGATGTCATGGCTTAAATTTTCTAACCTCGGATGCTAAACTTAATAAGATTTTCACCTGATTTTTTAACGTTTTCCGAGGTTATTGTAAGCGTACAAAATGGTAATGGTATTTTAATAAAGTATACTAGTTGTTCGAAATCTTCAATCAAGAATCAGGGGGGGGGGGGTTGAAGTAGGATTTTTATAGGTCCTTGTGTAGCAAAAAGTTGACCGTAGCGCTACAAACAAAACCGACTTAGAAACTGAGATCAGAAATTTTAACTTTGATTATTGCTGTTGTGGTAGAGTGCATGTGCTAGGCCATTCATGGTTTTTGTTCGTTTGTTTGTAACATAAACACAGCATATCTCTTCCCTAAAATTCAATTAAGGAACATACTCTTATCGTGTGGTCGATTGCTCGATCACAGCCTTCTTATATTAAAATCCCCGATCGAATATTGTTTTGTTTTGTTTGAAAAATTTATGTTTCTGAATTATTCACTCATAAGATTATTAATGGTACTAAAACAATTTGAAGCATTAGATTTGAATGCTGATACAGATAGCTAGATACATATAAAATAATATTGGATTATCAGTCTTTTAGAATTTCAACGCACATTTCTTTTTAAACATAAACTTATAACATGAAACTGTGGTCAAACCGTTTTACTTCTAATAGTTTTCAGTCATATTTGCAGAGGGTGAAGTACTGTTTGCATCCGTAACGTCTGTAATTTCGGTCACCTAAGGAAATGACAATCCTTGGTTCTGGCTGATAGAAGAAAAATTTCTCTATCAATGAATTGTGCACTTACTTGATATTGTTACGGCCCGAGGTAGCCTAGTGGTAACGCATTGGGCTTGAAACTAGGCGTGCTCGGTTCGAATTCCGACGAACGCCACTAAATACCTTCATGTCTAGGTCAGATATAGACACGTTTGATCCGTAGACCTAAAAGTCCTTCTATGACGTCAGAGAGGGTGGGAGAAGGTAAGAGCCTCTGGGGGGGGGGGTGCTTGGTCAAAATGGAGGTGACACCAAGGGATAGTATTTGTTCACCTATACAGCGTCCCTATTGAAAGCAACCAATGATTCTCGCGGATTATGTGAGAATGTCTTCATTAACAAATGCCCCGTATTGGCAAGCAACACTTGATACTGTGACTGCGTTGTATTTTACCTCATGGATGGTCTCCTTTCAGGGAACACATTTAAAAATTTTGGAAGTTTTATACGATGCACATTTTACAGAGCTTTTGCTTTTGTGTCGAACAGTCATGCTTGTATATTGGCGGCTACTTCGGCTTAAGCTTTTAGATACACGATGTTCAGTGGCGTAGCGAGGGGTGGGCAAGGGGGTCTATCATGACCCGGGCGCCATTCGCACAGGGGTGCCAAATGGTCCTTTTCCCTAATTCCACGTATATATTATATTACTATATGTCTTTCGGAAAGGGGGGTGCCAAAAAGGTATCGTGCCCCGGGTGCCAGTTATGCTCGTTACGTCACTGACGATGTTCCTATTGGTTTGTTTAAGAACAGTTTTTTTTTTAATTTTAATATTTTGCTTTTGATGTACAAGGCAACGTATTGGAGTTACTATCTTTTAGTTTAGGCAGAAATATATGTGACTGGATGTGAACACAAGCCGATAAAAATTAAATTTATGCTAAAGTACCATGAGAAGATGAATGATTAGGGGTAGGGAATTACTTTTTGATTGGTAAAGATAGAGATTTATCATTTAAAACCATTTCTTCCCCCTCATATTAAAAGTTCAAAACATTTGAAAGGGCCCATTTTTTTTTTATCATTTCCTTTGAAACTCAGTCATCATTATGCAATGAAATTTTAGGATCACTGTATTTGTTGAAGACAAATATATTGTTCAGATTAATATTTTATGTTTTTATGCAGGATTGCTAATCAGTTATTGCTTAATAAGAGTGAATTGTAGCATGGTATTCTGAATGACTGTCCTCGTTCGATCGAAAGAGTCGATTATATGTATTTTCCTGAAAGGTTTACTTCATTCTATTCACAGTTATCTACAGGATAGCCCGTCGACCCATGGCAGAGTCATTATTACGACTCAGTCTATGTGGATTCTATCGCAAAGGAAGTCAGGAGATACGATTTTGAATCCTGCCCTTATATCTTCGTTGTACCGGCTAGCTTTTAAGATTATGTCGATTACCTTTGATAAAAATTTTTTGCAATATGAATTCACACATAAATTTCTTCACTTTTCACGAAAAGTTTTGGCCAAAAAGTACGCCAGAGAGGGTAGAGATTGACATCTATAGCGTAATCAGCACTTATGGACTCCAGATTTGTCCTTATTATAGGCTTCCCAGCTAGGCATAGTCGGCAAGTACATTAAAGGGGAAAAATTCTATGTGCAATTTCTCTTGCATTTTAACTGGTAACTGACTAATTGCGGTTAATCCAGGCCACAGTGAAAAAAAAAGGCGACATTAGCACTATATGAGACAATAGGACATCTTGAGGATTATAAAATTGTATGGAAAGCCCCGACGTAAAAAGGGTCGCCAATGCAAACATTGGCACGTCCAGAGCATATCCGGCAGCCGTGGAGTTAGGTGGCAACTGGGTACGCAGGACTGCCAATTTAAATGCGAGTGATCCCTTTTACTAAGGTACCAATTTTATCAACAGAGTATGTTGATACTGCTCATATAACCGTCCCAGAAATGCTGTATTCCCCTATATGGAATTCAAGGATAATCAGGGTATACAAAATGAGTTTTCGATGAATCACAACAGGAAATATTCAAATCCCATATCCAGTGAATAAATATGCTTCAAATATTATATTCCCATTTGCCAGCGATGCCTTGCTTTTCCTGTCGGGCAAATCTTTGCTCCTCTACATTTGTTCAAGAAAAGCCATCAGAGGACTTAATTCACATTTTCATGGTAAGTCTCCCCCATCGCACGGTTGTTAATTTCAACAGTGTGGAATGCTGGGTAATATGTGTATGCTGTCCCCTTATAAGGAGCAATGTTGGTTCACCTACATGGTGCTCCCATAAAGAAAGATATGACCGTACTTCTCCTTATTTCTCTATTTTTCCTACTTTTTGAGACACCATGCGTTATTTGCTGACTTTCTGCTACTCTTTAGAGATCTCTTTTTGTCTTTGAGAAGATGTATGGATCAATATATGGGTTGCGCATCAGGCACTTGTGGCATATTTAGCAATTTTTGCGGTAAAAATGTACATTGGCCATTTAAGTAACCATTGATTTTTAAGTTTTGTTTTTCTAATTGTATAATCTAATTTCCTCTTCATCCTAGATTTAAAATCTACCTTCTTTTTTTGGGGGGGGGTTTAAAGAAAGGCAGATTGGGGGGGGATAATAATGGTTGGTTATTGGGGGGGATAATAACTAACTTAATTAGTTATTGGGGGGATAATAACTAACTTTTTATCCACAGATTTTAATGTTTATGAGGGGGAGGGACCCTTCCCTCACCCTCCCCTCATAAACATTTAAATCTGTGGATAAAAAATTACAAATACCAAATAATCCCCCAGATTAGTACTGTGTGTCAATCACTTCCTAGACCTCGCTTTGCAGTTGGCCCAGCTATCCCTACTAACTGTTCCTATTATCAACAATGTGGTTACTTCTGTATGATTTGTATTATCGCTATAAGTACCATTTTTGTGGCAGGAAAAAATTCACGCGGTTATTGACAATTTTTTTCTATTTGACGGTAACTTCGGTTGGCAAGCCTTTTAGACAATAAATGCTTCCACCAGTTTAAATACACTATTTACAATTTCCGTGCGTGAGCTGGAGATAGTTAGCTATATATATGTAAGTATTCTTGAAGCATCCTCACTTATTTTTTTCACTACACTGACGAGGTGAAATGTGATACATAAGCATCAATCCCGTGTGATTTACTCTTGTAGTGTTATAATGCAAGAAAATGCTTACTTGCGAATGCAGATAAACATGTATAATCCTTCATTTTACAAATCACAATATATGACTCCTCAAAAAATCAAAACATTCAAATAAAAGCCTCTAAGAATGCTTAGTAAAGAACACTTTAAAGGAAACAGAGAACATGAATTCACCGTCCCGCCGAAAGAGGGTGTTTGAGTCAACCGCCAAACAGATAGGGCAGACCACAAGTGAGGGCAATAGGATCAACAGCAAGTAGTTGAATAGACCACTAAAAAGGTGGTAGGACTAACTGCAGTCTAACAGCAGGACTAAGTGAGAATAGTCGTGCGAACAACAACCAAGTTAAGTTATCTCAACTGCGAGTGCAGGTAGTTAGGGCAGCCGTAACATAGAATGATAGAGTTAACTACAACTGAGTTACTGAGTTGACCGTATCATGAGTTGAGTTTGTTCAACTGAGACAACTGCAAAACAAGCGCAAAACAAGGTAGTTCACCCAACTGAAAGGGGAAGTAGATAGGTCAATCACAAAATAGAGTGGACAGTCCAGGGGCAAATTTGGGTACTTGGGCCAACAGCAAAATAGGATGGTAAGGCAAACTGCAAGTGGGAATAGTTAGGCCTCTAAACAGGATGGTGGGGCAACTACAAATATCAAGCCAGTTGTTAGGCCAACCGAAAAGCCGGGTGGCTCGACAAACCACGAAATAGAATGGTCAGGCCAACTGCAGTAGGGAGCAGTTGGTGCAAATGCGAAGCAGAGGGTAGGACAACCGCAGTATAGGGTATTCGGGCAAAAGGCAAGCGATATTAGCTGGCCCAATTGCAAGTGAGGTTAATCTAGCTAACCGTGGCTGGGCATACAGCAAATGGAGACTCAGGGAGTCAGCTTCAAGTGAGCGTATTCGGTCCACTTTCAGGAGAAGATGCTGGGCCAACAACAAGCGAGATTAGTTGATCCAATCGCAAAATAGGTTTGTTATTCCAATGAACGAGGTTAACTGACCAGTTGAAGTGGTGAGTAGATGGGCCGATGGCAAAATATAATGGTGGGGGCAACTGCAAGTGAAAGTTGTCGGCCAAAATTACTTTCAGTGAAAGATTAATGTTTTCAGAGAATTCAAAACTTATTTCCTTTATTTAAAAAAAAATATTTAAAAAACACTATACAAAATTTTCTAAAAAATTTGTCACCTTTTACCTACATTTTTTAAAATAAAAATTCCTACTTTTATAATGAATAATTTCTCCTTTTTTTTAAACGTTTTTATAAGAGAAAACTCTTATGTTTTACTCTTTGCTTTTCTGTTAAAAAAAAAGCCCTACATTTTTCCTGTTTTGGCGAAGTTTTGTACACGTCTCCCGGAAGTTGCGCTGTGTTTAGACAAATGTTCTTAGGGCCAGTGTTGTTGCATTGGGAAAATAAAAATTTTCGCGATATTCTTAGAACGTCTGTCCTATGTATCTACAAAAATTACAAGAATAAAGAATCGAATACCTAGTACTATACCCTGGCACTTGGTACCAGAGTCTGTGAATCCGTGCCCAACATGAATGTCTGTAATCGGCTTTAAACTATTACTTCCGTTCTAAATAACCCTGGTAACCTCAACCAGCCAAGCAAACTCTAGAAATCACATCTTTAAGTTTTTATACTTTATTTGATTGAGTGTGAATTCGTTGTCGATATTTCTAGGCCTTTCAGTTAAACAAAAAATGGTATCAAATACATCACATTTTTACTTTTAGAACAAATTTCTTTACCTAATAAACTTAACCGAAATAACTGATTCCTTCCTACTTAACTGGCAATTCTTTAGGAACTTACAATTCAAGTAACTGTCAATGACATTTCGTTAATAACTTTCATTTTGTAAAACTAATAAATTAAAAAATAGATATTTTTTAATACAATTTGCTGCAGTTAAATTATTGTAAATATCTGGATCTTCGTTTATTTTCATCTTAAATACCTCTCTTTTAAGAAGTTATGCTGCTTTAAATTTTTTATTGCATTTTTTTTATAACGTTATGAAGGTTATATAAAAAAAAGTAAAATATTACTTTCAAACTTTCTGAATGCACTACTAAACTGAAATATGCATACACTTATTGTTTAAGAGATGTTAAGAATTCCACAGACCTGCTTCAACTGGAAAATATGCATTTACTTCAATGTGATCTTTAATGGGTTTCAGAGACAATGTTTGCTAATAAATATCCTTTTTTTTCCTCTAAAATTTATTATTATTTATTATTATTCTTTCCTTATAAAGGTAATTTTTTATAACTTTAGATAAAAAACTCCGTTTTGTCAGGATTTTTTAAAAACTTTTTATAGGAATTATGACTATGTTATGCAGTGGAAAAAAAGGGTTTTAATTGTATATTCAACAGCAGTTATAAACTGAAACATGATTTTTCAATCTAGTATCTTTGATTATATTTTTAGAAATAATAATTTTTTTGTCTCTAATGAATGCAAAGTGAAAAATTAGAAGGAAGTATGTCATAGGTATAAAATTCATATTTGTGTGGAGTATTGTAATTTAAAATGTTCATAGATGCTGCAATACTTATGAATGTTTGTGTATTTTACTCATTTCAGACCCCATATAAGATTACGCACCCTCTAAATAAAAAAAAAAAGAAACGCTAAACAAAGGGCTTTTAAGCTGTTTACAGTATGCAATTTCATAAGCAAATACACCAACACAAAATAAATAAATAAACTTGATTCAGGTGATTAGTGTTCTTTCACGAAATTTTCCTTAAACAGTTAATAGCGCATAAAAGGCCCCCGTAAAATGCTATTTAGATCAAAATTATAAAACTTTGATGGTATAGTATTTTTTGTAAGCTTTTTTTATTCCAGATTTCAGCTTTTTTAGGTGAGTATATAAAATTCTTTCACAACACGTTTTCACACACTCATTCAATGATATGCAGCGAAAACAACAAACTGCTGAAATAGTTGTATAACTCATCAGTAGATGGCAGCACTATGAGCACTTTACACTTGATATGTCCTCATAGAGAATTCTCTCATTGCGTTGCATACATTTGTCATGAATTCTAATTTGGAAAAAGAGCGAGATTATACTAGCCATTTTTCCCTTTTAAGTGTATATATAATATATGCACTTTTTTTTGCTGATTTTGCTTTCAATTTTTAACTTGTTTGCAGTGAAAACAACATACACGTTAAAGGAAAGATTTTGCATCATAATATAAAGTTTCTTGATTTATATCGCCCTGCGATTTTAGACCAAATTATCAATTTTTTATGATATTAGCAATTAAGGAAAATCAATATTTATGAAAAAATTATCAATCATATTCTGTATAGCAGACTATATCTTTAATATCGGGTTCCAAAGACAATGTTATAAAACTAGATGAATTAGACAAAATAATTTAATCAAGAGAAAACATTAGATTTAAAATTCAGTTCAGTTTCAATTAACACAGAAAAAACCATCTATTTAGAAAGTTAGCAATATGTATTTTAACTTCTTTATAGGTCAGAAATCGGGTTCAAAACAACAAAAAATTTATTGTAAGAAAAAAACTTATTTTAAATTATGTTAGTATATGAGTAAAAATGTATAAACTGACTTCATATTATGAAGTACTGTTTTAAATGATGTCTAGTGAAAAACCTAATCTTAGACAGTGAAAGAAGAAATAAAATTTTTTTCGAAAAAATTAGCGTGTATAATATTTAAAATTTCCCGAAAACGTCAAATCCCTTTGTGTTTTTCTTGTATATAAACATACGGAGATATTATTCCTTGAAGGAGCATATGTGATTGAAATTTTTTATGAGCGTTTAAATATAGACGGAGCTGAAATTTTTTTTTACGTTCCCAACATGACTGACTTTTTGTTTTTCTTTTAATTTAATCTTTTTTTTTTATCGCATCTTTCTGCTCCGAATGTTGTAAAGCTTGGAGCAGAAGGATATTAATGAATAAGACGCCGTAAATCGAACTTTCCACGCCCTTTTCTATTACCGTGTGGGATATTCCCAAAGATGGATTTCGGCGTTCCGTTTCTAGTTTTGGGCGCCGAATTTAAGCTTGGAGAAACTCTGGGAGCGGCTCTGCGGAGTTTCCTCGGCACGAAGCAAATAATATTTACCTCCCCCCGTTCTGGCAACGCCAGCTGTGTCACATGACGCAGTCCGACCAATGAAAAGTCCCCGGAACGCTTTCTCCTATCGTTTCTTCTGTTTGGTGAGCCGCGGAGACTAAGGAGCGAACGAAAGTCCTGCACCCCCCCTCTCCCCCCTCGCAAACCCTAGAGTATCTTGGAAAGCCAAAGCATGCGAAGCTTTCATACAAGAATCTCTAGCAACGTAAATACACGCGGTTAGGGTAGGATGGGACCATTCCCCTAGCATCGCGCTTTCGGCACCACTCTCGCCATGCTTCTGCCCGATTCCAGAGGATTAATGGGAGAAGAGTGAACGCTGAATAAGGTCACGGCGATTGATAAAGTTATGGATAAACTGAGTCGACTCGGCTGCGAAAAAAAATAAAGGGAAAGAAGATGAAAATCAACTGGTGAGGGATTAACTTTGTCTTTCACTCTAGGCTAGGTCACATTAATATCCTCTTGTTTACTGTTTTGATTTTTCTTTTATTTTGAAAAAAAAAAAAAAAATCTCCTTTTAAAGTTAGGGAATTTTTAAGAGACGTTTAGCTCCGAGGTTAGGCATTTAAAAAAAAAAAAATGTTCTTCTGTGAATGTGATGTTTGTTTGATGTGGGGCACCTTGTGCGGTTAGTTTGTTGATTTTTTCTCGTTCCTCGGCGATGGCCTAGGTTCGGCGCGGGCGAAGAGGAGCCGTTCCCGAGCGGCGCGACGGCCGAGGCGATGAACGGCGGCGGCTACGAGGACTCCGGCACGCGCAACGGCGGAGAGGCGGCGGCCGCGACCCTGCAGCCCCTGCACATCCCGGCCAAGCGGCCCACGCCCACCGACCTGGCGGCCACCTACGACTGCGGACAGGGCGGCTGGGGCCAGTCGTACACGCCGGACACGCACTCTGCGTTCGTCGACCACGTGCCTCAGTACAACCACCAGCCACTCTGCAACGTGCGGGACGGCGTCACGAGCTACTATTACGACCGGAAGCCGCCCCAAACGTCCGCCATCAAATTCTGGTCGAACTCTTACGATGCCGGTCCCAGCACCGTCACTCCGGTGCCGACGGACGCTTGCCAATCCTTTGGTTCCCAAACATGGTGCAACTATCCGCCCTACCCGGGTACCAGGGTTCACATGGAGCCCCACACACCGCAACCGGTCACCTATTTTACCGAGGACAGGCCCAGGGTGCCCGGCCCAATGGACACTGTGTATCCACAAACGGACACTTATGGACTCCGGAGTTTCCCCACCGATGTACATTGTCCAACCACCTACGTCCAGACTGCTTCAGGTAAGTGCCTAGTCACTTATCCATTGCCTACTTTTTTTTATGGCCGAAAAGCCTCCCTGTTTGTCAGACGGCCGTAACTTTTCCTCATAAAATGCTAATAAAAGCTGTGGTTCCAAAACTGACACGCTTGGCTCTCCTTCGGTCTTCTGTGGACAGTCACAAGTCTTTATCAGCCCTAGAGCTTGCAAACACGAAGAGCTTTGCACTAGTCGACAAACATTTGTCTAATCTAGGGAATTCTTGTAAAATATTTCCTGAAAAATTTTGGATTTTAAATTGACCTACTAACTCTAAGATATCCCAAACAGTTCGAAAAGAAATGATAAAACAAACGGACTCCAATCCACTCGTACTTTAGTTATAAAACTGATAAACGTTTATATCAACTTAATAGTTGAATTCTGAATATATATTCTTAGCGAGCGAGGCAATATATTTATTCTCTTGCTGTCGTAGAAGCTACGATTTCTTAGATACCTCTTGAGAATGAGAAAAAATGTAATCAATATTTTCCGGCACATTTTTAAAAAACGTTTCAGCTTCAGCTTACACAGAAGTTTGTTTGGTAATTGTGAAGGCAAGTATTCATGCGCAATATTTGTACTCAGGAATATCAGGTAAATGTCTCTAAGTTCTGTCATATATCATTCCGCTAATCATTATACGTAGTGAAGAAAAATCTTGATTAATCGCTCATGTTGTTTGCGTTATTCTCACTATGGTATCATTTATTGTATCTATCTGTTTTTCAATTTCAAGATCTAATTTTAGTATTTTTTAAGTAAAATGAAACTATGTGCGAATTTTTCTTCCCGTTTCTCACGTTCACAAATAAACTAAGGATTGTCTTACATCCCAGACACATTCCTACTTTGAGCAGTTTTTGCGAAAATCTCTAGCTTTTTGAAGCATAAAAATGGTTGTTTAAACATGTTTACTACCTAACAGTGACAATGATCAGCCATTAAATGGGCCACTACTGCTCAATAAAACAAACCGTAAAAATGCACTGAAAATCTTATGAAAGTGTGTAGTCATAAAAATGAGAATAATAATGAGGCTTTGCGACAAAAATGCGTGACACTTTCAAGCTGAACAGTTGTAGCATGATGCTACTCAACAGGAGATTTGCATTTGCCTTAAAACTTTTTAGAAGATCACACATAAAATCATGACTTAAAAATAAATTAATGTTGTTAAATGCCCCTATCTTATAATAATGTCTGATGAAATTCTCTTTGATATCAGAATAATTTTAACCTATATTTTAACTAAAACTTTTATGAATTATACATTACGTTTATCTGGTACAATTGTAATGTGCTAACATACTGCTGCTTATATTTTAATTTCTCAACATTTTTTTATGAATGAAACTTAATCAAATAAATACAGGGGATTAAGAATTTCTCAGAAATAAGATTCCAGGATTAATTAAAAAAATTTTTTAATTTTGTTTTTGGTGTGAATAAAGCTAATTTGTAATTCTGAAACATGAAAGATTTAATACATTTAATTTTTTCTGACTAACATTTTATTTATACTATACAATTTTTTTTAGTGGAGATATAAAATCAATCATTACATATTTTATATTTCAAAAATACTTTATTGTGACGATAATAATACTAAATTCTAATGTAACACATAAGCAGTATTTTTGCATTAATATGTTATACAATGTATAAATATCATTATGTCTATTATTTTCTTACAAAATATTTAAATATATTTTACTATAGCTTCTAAAATAACATAAATAGTACTATCATATTTTGTAATGAAGCATATAAATATTATTGTAACTCGTAGATGTTATTCTAACGTTATACAGTAATACATATATTTTAAAATAAAAATTACTGTGCGTGAATAAATCTTTCATTTTAAACTACTATAGTACGTTTTTACTTTAACGGCACTTTTTCCCTCAATTAATCAAATAACGAATCATATGAAGCTGCCTGAACAGATTATTTGAATATATTCATAACTTGTATGTTTTTAAATATTGTATGACACCACTACTTTTGAAATAACCTAGATGACAAAATTTACTTAATATCTGTAGCAACATTTAATAACGGAATACATTTATGAAATATAGAACTAAATTTTCTAATATTTTTCAAAATTGGTAAACTCTTTAAGGCTTTTTAAACATAGGATTTCATTAGAGTAAATCAGAAATCACTAGAATTAAAAAAAACAAACATTCATTGTTATTAATCCAATTTTGACGACATAGTTAGAAAAAGACGAAAGGATGCGAGTTTAGAGAAGACAGATGAGTGTTGTCTTTGTATAGAATTAAAAACAATTGTCATATATATATATATATATATATATATATATATATGCGTGTGTGTGTGATTTGGAAATTTTATATTTTGGTTAGAATTTTAAGTACAATAATAATTACGTATACCATATATCATAAACAAAAAATACAATAAGTTTACCACTACGTTTAGTCAACTTGTAAATTAATTGGAAACGTTGCGATTTGATATAAGTATTTTTCGAGAGTTTTTGACAAGTGTGTCAAAATATGTTCCTTTTGAAGTATATTTCTACAAACTCTTTAAACATTCCAAATCATTCTTTAAAGACATTCTAATATTAAGATCTTCAGTGGTAAAAGTAGATGAAGAACCTCCTATCAAATATCATAATATTGGATATTTCTTCTAAAAACTTTAAAAACAAAACTTGAGAATTACTGAGAGTAAAATAATTTCAAAAGCTCATGATATCCTCTAGTTGAAATTGTTTTCTGCTGAAGAATTTTACCAAGTATCTCCCTTTATAGTATACTAGAATATCTATAACAAGAGATATTCTGGAATGATAAAACTAAATTAGTTTAAAGTAGTCTAATTTGTCACTGAACTTAGTTTTGAAGTTATTTCAAAATGTAAAGAAATTATTTTAAGTTCAGTGTCATTCTGTTAAAATCACTAGAAACAACGAAAGTTTACTTTTTCTTGACCAATATAGCTACACGAAAGTATAGTATATCTCATAAAGAGTACAAGAGAAATGAAATAAGTATAGATCATCTAATTCTTTAAGTCTCAAAATATCTTAAAGATTATCTATGAATTCTCCATAAACATGCTAATATTTATCTATCTACTGATCAATGTATTTATACAATTTAAACACTGATAAAGAAAATAGCCAAAGAAAACAAATGTAAAACGAAAAAAATACTATATAATGCATAATTTATATTGCTACTCAAGTTAGTCTCACAATTATGTACAAAACAAAGCAAAAAGAAATAACATAAAAATATACAATACTTAACAAAAAGGAAAGCCTCATATAAAATCATGAAAAGTCTTGAATAATGTATTACTTATTGAGAGGTAGCGTTTATAATAAGATAAATCAATGTTAATAATTACAGTATAAAAATCAGTTATTGATGTTGAATTTCTATTATTGAGGAGAATAATTTAGTAAACTAAAATTATATATATTTTACACAAAAACAGAAATTTCTAAGACAGTTTAAAAGTAGAAAACGTAGAAGTAAAATCTATTCATGGTTTATACAAATATATTTCTTCAAAAATAAATGCTGTATAACTATATATCACGAACATTTATTTATTTATCGAAACGAAATTATATCCATTATTGTAATTATCTTCTACGTCGGTATTTCTTAAGCATATGATTAAAGAACTAAACTGTCAGGTAGTTTCATTTTAATTCATGATTTTATGGTCTCTCAACTCAAACACATAAAATCAAAATAGTATGAATTTCATTACCAAGCAATTTAAAATTGTCAAATTATCATTTGTATGATATTAAAACACAAGTGTATATTTTTCGAAGTATTCATGCAATAAAGGATATTGATCTATGATTAATTTCCCAACATATCGATCTGCTTATAAATTAATTAGTTTAATGACCTGCTACAGCAATCTTATTAATTGATTTATGCATGTAAATTATCTTTTTCTCAAAATCGTTCCCCCAAATTAAGAAACAAAACAACTGTTAAAATTTTGCTCCCTTCCTACAGCCAATTCTGTAACATTGCGCAGTAAATCAGATTCCTTATGATAATTACCATCTTCAAAATCATTTACATTGTCACTAAAACTATTCCCCTCATCGTATACTTTGAAACTGTCAGGGAAATGGTTTTGATGTACCTTACAATAATGATTTACAGTTCCTTTCCTTGGTGGTCTACAATAATGGCTAAAACGGCTGTTTGCCTTTGGCTCTGCATAGGAAAGTCGCTGTTGGTAGAACTTGAAGGTCAGTTTTATTCTGACTGTATTACATTTATCACTCTCCTCCTCTGCTCGAATTTTCTTTCTTCCGCGATCCGGAAGAAGTTAACCTTACTAATCATCTGTTAATCATGTTCGGGTGCTTTCATTTGTTTTCCTTCCAATTTGATAATTGATTCCCGGTCTTTGAAAAACTGCCAAATCCTGCGTTTGTTGAAAAGTATGTTACAAGGAAAACTATAGGAAACTTTATTTCAGCAGATAGATGAAATTTACCTTTAAACCAACATGAACATAGCATCCTATATTTTTACGAATGAAATCTGGAAGTTTAGACACATCTTGGTGTTGAAGTTGTAAAATATTAATGAATTACATAATGACAGCTCTGTTGAGTCATTACCCTAAAAGCTGTGAATATTTTGCAGTCTAATTTTTGTCGAAATAATCATAGAAATGGTATCGCGTGTATAGCACTAGCATAGACCAAGGTAGGATATTTTAATAACAGATTACTTCTTTTGATTCAAGTAATATTTTAGATGCATTAGCAGTAGAAAATCTATTAAAGTTTTATGTGATCTCAATAAAAATTCTATTGAAGTCATTTTTAATGCTCTTTTTGCTAATACTTTCCAGAAACTAATATAATATATCATTTACAGTAGCGTAAAATTTTTTAAACTGAATTATTTATTGTGAAATTCCCAAATTATGTTCATATTTTCATCATAACTTTCTAAAAGGAAATAATATATTGGAGAATTGCTATACAGAAAGATGCTTGAATATCAAATGAAGTTTATACGAAAACTCTTAAACTGCCTAATAAACAAAATTGTTGTTTCATTTAAAAAAAGGAAGAAATGTATCCGCTAATTCTTATTTTCCAAAATTTAGAAATTCTATTACCAGGAAATAATTTATTTCTTTATATTTAGACACTTCCGAAAATATCCTCCTTTTGCAATTACTCTGAATCATAAATATGTACCCTGATTCTCAAGTTAAGGTCCCTTAAATGAACATTCCTTTATGGATTAGATCAGTTATGCACATCCAGACGTTAGAACAACTTTTACGAAAGAAAAAAGCGTTAATATCTATTAATGAGTGAAGTATTATATTATTTATTTTTTCAGTAAATAAGAGAAAATAAATGGGTGTTTCTTGTAAGGGTCGCATTTCTTAATAACTGATAAAGCTAATTTCTTAATAAAGAAAAAAGTGTTAATATCTATTAATGAGTGAAGTATTATATTATTTATTTTTTCAGTAAATAAGAGAAAATAAATGGGTGTTACTTGTAATGGTCGCATTTCTTAATAACTGATAAAGCTAATTTCTTAATAAAGAAAAAAGCGTTAATATCTATTAATGAGTGAAGTATTATATTATTTATTTTTTCAGTAAATAAGAGAAAATAAATGGGTGTTACTTGTGATGGTCGCATTTGTTAATAACTAAAGGGGGGGGAAATGGATCTTTGCAATTTTAACGACGAGATATCCACTTACAGAGGAATACGCTGTTATAATTTTTAATGCATTTTATTCTTATGGTAACACTTGGTACTAAAAGAAATTGTTAAAATGGATTACCTTTGTCGTATGGTATCACTTGTGATTGAAACAAATTTAAAATCAATAACAAGGAAATAGTTTGCAGTAACCTATTATTTTCTCATCATTAAATGCATTGAGTTATTCAATTGATTTCCCCCTCTTTGGTTTCATAATTTATGGAATGTAAATTTAATCATAGCTGAGTACTTTCATTCAGACTAAAGCTGCGGATAAATATATATATATATATATATATATATATATATATATATATATATATACAGTCGAACCTCCATATATCGAAGTAGCAAATTGCCGGAAAAAAATTCGATATATAGAAATTTCGATATATAGAATTGAGCTTAGCTTTATCATAATTCTCCTAAAAAAATTAAAGCTAATTTTCGCATACGAAACTCCATTTCTAATTTATATGGGAATCCCATTAAATGAAAGTTAATAACTAAAAAATGAATTAATATGAAAGATTTATTGAGTATTACATACCTTTAAAAAACAATAATTCAGACAGTGGTTACAATGATCACAATTACATTCTTATAAAAAAAAACTACGAATATCTTGCTGAACAGCCAGCTTTGTGGAAAGTTCAAAGAAATGTTCGTATTTATTCAGTCCACTAAAAACTTAATCAGGAACATTTTCCGCGAATTGAAGTCCACGACGTATTGTTTCAAATGCCAAAAATTGGGAGATTTTATTCTAAAGAGGAATAAAGTCTCCCAATTTGTCTTGAAAAAAATTTCGATATATAGAAACAATTTTTCTATGTAATGAACATGGAGATTTGCTAAAAGTTCGATATATAGAAAATTTCGATATGTGGAAGTTCGATATATGGAAGTTCGACTGTATATATATATATATATATATATATATATATATATATATATATATATATATATATATATATATATTCTTTACGTGAAAAACCTTATAGAATATTTCGTATAACTTTTTCAATTCTGTCTGTGAGAAATTGTAAAATTAATAAATTTTCAAATTCAAAAGTCATTGTTTCTATTTTTCCCTTCTCAAGTAAGTGAAAGGAATAAAATGTATCAATAAAGTCGCGACATTTTTTAACTCTTTCTTTTCATAATCTAATAATTTCTAAACCTCTAAATCTTTCTTTTGTCTAATTAAAATAAGTTTACTGTTGAATCGGGTACGGTTTGTTATGATCCAATATCTTTTTTTAATACTGATTATTTTATTGTTTATATTTAAAGATTATGAATGTTTAATAAGTTTTTGAAAGACTTCACTAATTTTGCTAAGTTACTGCTTTTGTTCAAGTATTTATCATAAACACAGTTAAGTATTGGATCTTTAAAAGGTGTAGAAAACAATTTGCACTACTTCCATACAAAACACACTTTGCTTTGCTTTGCTGTGAGAGAAGTTTTTCTTTTCTATTTATAGAAAAACCAAATGTCAAAGAAATTTAGTTTCATTTAATCGTTATAAAAGATAAAAATAAATAAATAAAGTCGTAATATTTTGCTAAAAGATAAATAATTCGAAGACAGTTAAGTATATTTACTGAATAAATATAACATTTCCTTTACATGCCATGTTTAATAGGACTTCGACACAGCTAATTGAAATTTGAAATAAAGCGTTAATAGTCTTTTCCTTATGGTCAGTTACCTACCAATAAATCAAAATCCATATGCAAAAACTAGCTGAATATCCGTGCTTCTCTACGGAGTACATTATAGGATAATGAAAATGAAAAAATAATGAAATTGCTTTTTAGAGGATTTCCTTATAAACAATATTTTTTGTTTCTTCATTGGGCGGAACTAATATTACCAGGCTCGTCCGCGAACTTACGCGTGAGCAAACTACGTAAAACTGTCCGAGGGAGAAACAATTTTCTCTTAAATCTAAGCCAGCATATTTTAAAGTTTGGTCTTGAGACTTATTTATCGTCATGGCGAAGCATACTTTGAGGGGAAATTGCAGTCTCTTAAAGTCAAAGGGG